>JAPZDY010000014.1:9402481-9413616 GCA_029783645.1 Ctenochaetus hawaiiensis | reverse complement strand
TTTTTTTTTATTTTTTTATATTGAATTCACTAAAGTTCTTTGCCTGACTGAACTGAAACAGTTGCACAACATGAATGCATCTCTGATGACAGAGCAGTTGGCCATGTTTATGTATTTGTTTCAGCAGAGCTTTGCGGGGAAATTTCTGCATCCTAAAACTCTCCGTTATCATGTATTTAAACTTGATGCAACATTTCTGCATTAAAATGTCTGAAAAATGACCATATTGTGTAATGTATTTTGGTTAGTTGCGCTTTTACATCACCATAATGTTCCTAACAACGTCCAGACTAAGAAATCTGTAATTTTAATTAAGGTTACTGAGGAACACACCTTAAAATTGCTCTTCACAATAAAACAACAGCTTATGATTTTTGATTTTGATTTAACATAAGAGTTCGAATAAGAGATTTTAGTCTTCCTGGCTTAAAATTAATATGACCGATGATTTTATGACTACTCATACTGAGTACATGTACTAGACACAACTGTCCATTTACAGCTGGAGCTCAGGTGGCCTTTCATTTCTGTGAGTGGTTTCATTATTTAAATTTGTCTTCCATTTAATCTAATGGGTTGAAACTGTGTGTAACATATTTGAGGATGTCCTCCTGTTCAGGCACAGCTAAACGGAGGACAAAACATTCTGCACCACAGCTCATTGTCAGTCAATATATGCAGAGCAAAACTATATATATATTTTCAAGAATTTGTTCTAATATGAAACATCTTTCAGGTTTCAGATTCTCAGACTGCATGAGAATTGGGGATGAGTGGGGTTCACCTAAAAAATAACACACTTTTTTCCTGCTCATTTTGTCAACATTTAGCTCCGTGCCAGTTCCCAGCGTGTACTCGTCCCTGCTGCTGCCAACCTCTCTGTTGGTCTGTGGACCTCACAGTCTACCATGTGGCTCCTCTGGGGACTGCAGAGGCATGTGAGTAAAAATAACTGTGATGCCTTTCTGCAAAGAATCTTTTTTTTTTTGCAAAGCAAAAACAATATTCCATGTTTACCCTCACCTCATTTAAATTGGTGTTTATTATGGAATGATACTGCTAGATTTTTGCCATTTCTTTCTATTTGCCGTAGAGTAAAAGTACGAGGGTTTTATGCCAGTATAACCGATACAGCAAGGAGCACAAATATTAGACTACAGATCCATAAAGTCTTAACAAACTCACTCCGATTTATGCGGAATTTTAACCCCAACAAACTGCACAGCTCCATCCCCTTTCCTGCTTTTTACCTCCTATGGCGTATAACAGCCGTCCAGTCAAGGAGACCACCAGGACCCGGTGATGCCCACTGTCTGCTATGGCCAGTCTTTTCTTGCTGTTGTCTATGGCCACCTTTCCTGGAAAAGAAAGGACGCTGGGAGGCAGGGAGTCTCTGTACAGCTTGAGCCCAACTGTGTGTGTCTTCAGCAGACCCTGCTGCCCGTAGAAACGCAGGGCGCTGTCAGTAAAAAGCATCAGCCTGTCGCGGTGGCCTTCCCCCACCAGGGAGAAGAGCAGGTTGCCTCGAGGGCCGAGTAAGACCAGTGTGGGCCAGCAGGACACCTCCAGTTCGTGCCAGAGGCGTGCCTCACTGTCATTCACCACAGGGTGGCAGATGTCGTAGCGCAGCACGGCACTGCGAACATTGTCCACGACCTTTAAACGGTTTGTGACAAACAAAGGCAGACAGTCTTACCCACAGGGAGAAACTTCAATTCACATCAAAATAAAAAACTATCTAGTTGACCTTTATTTTTTTTTAAAAAGAGAATCTGATTTAATATCCCTTTTTTTCAATTTTACGAGATTTTTATTGTTTTTGACCAACAACTCCGGAAAGTACTGGTTGTATCAAGCGCATTTTTCCCCTAAGGAAGCATTAGGAACATCAGTTATTCTACTGTCATGCATTACTGTCTGCAACATTAGAAAACAGCTTCATAAAAAAATAGGAGGGAAAGATAGACATAGGAAAGATTTTTCTTAAGCTCAAACAAGTTTTCTCATCTTAAGCTGACAATAAAAATAAATTAAGCTATTATAGTCTAATAAATACTACCTGAGCTGCAAAAACTCTAACTCTTATGGTGGTATACTGATGCAACGTTAAAGATTAATGCTTTGGTGCTCGGATTGCTTGCCAGAGGAAAAAGAATGGAGTATGATACAAAACAGCCCTTTGTCAGCATGAAACGCTCACAGCGTTTCGAAATCTACATTTATTTGCAGACACTTTGCAGTTAAGAAAATGCAAAATGAAAGCACAACCACAGAGGCCCACAAAAAGGTGAAACTGACGAGGAACAGTGACAACACTCACCTTTTCATTGGGAAATTTCGCCGAGTGTACACCAACAACAACCAATCCATCTGACAGAGATGGAAATAAAGGGGAACAAAGAAAAAAACATAAAGCATCATAGGAGGCACTTCTGACTAAGCTGTTTGACAAGACAAATAGTTCAAGCACATGTCCATGTAGTAGTCCCATTTTTTTCTAAGATCGCTGTTGCATAAGCTTTATCAGTAACATAATGCTCAATAAAGCACAAAACATCACACACAAAGATGTGCGTGACATAGAAATTAGGTAGATGTGGGTAGAACCTCAGGTTCCAGTTTCTGTTGCAGTTTGTGCACCTTATTCTAAAGTATTCTGAGCATTTTGACGAGAAATAAGTTGGTTTGGAACCTAAAAAAGTGGGTTCCCCAACTTGAACTAAGACCTAGATTTTTTTCTTGATCTGAAGTGCAAAAGTTATGTCATCAGTGGGCATGTCATAGTTTTCTTACATTTTGCATGTTATTGTCTTTTAAGTCTTATCATTAATAGATAGTCCAGTTGTAATAACAAAGCAAAGCTTGTGGGCAGCCAATGTAGTCTGCCAACTCGTTACTTCAGCTTACTTGGTGCTGAGATGCCGCGGAACAATTTTCTCCATGTTGACACTAATAGTTTTGCCAGGCGTAAACTGCAAAACACTGTATGGGTGTTATGTTTAGGATGTGGTTGAAGTTTCACGTTTCTTACTGTTTATGGATATTTACTACCTGTGCTGGAAAACTGTTGTAAACAGTTTGTTTGCAGGCTGGTTTGCTTGACAGTGGAACATGTTATAAGAGGGTTAAGTGAGCTTTCTGGAAATTCTCTCTGCCTTAAGGCACTTAATTTTTATCTTAGTTATTTCTCAGTAATCATCAAAGACCTCTAACCCTATGCTTATTAGATGGACAATGACAGCAGTCAAAATTCATCACCAAGACCACAAATGTTCCCATGTTATGTAACTGAATGGCCCAACACTGTGGAGAAACATGTTTGTCATGCTGGTTTGAACAGACCTTTTTGTGACATTTAAATGTGTCTGAAGAGGCATTTTTAAGGCTGATATCTCAGTAACTTTCCTTTCACACTCTCTCTTGAAACACATTTGTACTCATGTTATTCCTTCATTCAAAAACTCCACAAATAATATGTAAACGTATATAAAATTACCTCATCATTCTGAATTTATTTTAGTCACGTGGACTCATGTACGATCTCTGATAAAAGAATATGACACTGCTTTTTGGTGTGCCTTTTTTTTGCCAAAACAGGCAAAGTTGTTTTATTATGATTCCATGAATGGCCCCAGCTGGACATTTCCTTTGCATTACCTCACATCGCTGAGCCGCCCTCACAGAAGCAAATACACACATTTCCAAACCTTCAAACTCACATTATCTGCAGTGGATTTCGTCACCCATGGCCTCTGCCAAGCAGTACTAGCACAGATTGCAGTGACGATGGGTGGGAGCGAGTGGTGGTGGGGGTGGAGGGGCTGGACTATTGGAGTGACTGGACTGGGTGGCTCCCACACCTCACTGACCAGAGCAGCAAACAGAATGTACCCATAGCGGTGCCAAAGATAAGGCAAGTGCGATAACTTGCGATGCCACTGCGGTGCATGTTTGGCATCCCGCTTGGCTCACAACTGAATCTCAAGCTGCACAGCTTCCTCAAACGATTCCTTGAAGGTTCAGAAAGATGCCAGAGTCGGCTGGAGATGATCATCGTGTGATGTGATCATGCTTAACATGGAGTGGCCATATAAAGAATCATACAGTGAACCACAGCAGGGTACAATTAGGGGCCCTATACTCACTGACACTACAGCTTGGAAGTATTTTTAGCTTCCATCTCTTCACAGCTAAGATAAAGACCCCTCTGCTCTTGGAAGAGGAGAGGACAGAAGTGGAGTTGATGCACTACTGCTTCTTTGCCTCACTGAACTTACACGTTACCGTAACACGGCATGATGATACATAATAAGGGGCCTTTTGAATTGTGTGCCCTCAGTAAAGCCTGCCAGGCTGCTGTCACTTGCAAGGCCCACTGCACCTTTAGCCTGAGGTCTTGCAGGCCTATGCTGCTTTTTATAAGTATCCAAGTTTTAATCATTTGGCACACAAGCAATGTCCCAAATTTAAACTTGTACTAATCAGCATTTTTTCCTTTTTTTTGTAGTCCATCCATTCAACATGATGGGCAACTGAATGAAGCTCACCACAGGTAGATGATTTATTATAAACTGGCCCATAGCTAACAATAGCTTTGATTTAACAAGCATTGGACAGGAAACAATCATTCCGTGGTTTACAGACACCAGGCTCAGTGTCTGTAAACAAAGTTTCAGCACAATCCTGATCCTAAAAAAGCTGGGGGGGCTCTGTAAAATGTAAAAAAAAACAGAAGGCATTTGGTTCCAGAGCCATTATCCTTTATTCAATCAAGTGTTATTTAAAGTGGCGAATCTCGTCCCATCCTTGCGTGTGAACGACTGAGGTAACACTATCATCTGTTACAAATGAACCTGTATCCTTGTGAAATGTTCCAAATTTTTTGCACAGTGCAATGCAATCTGTTGGCAGCTCTGTTAGAAAACCATATGTGTTGTGCTAGCGGCAGCTAATGTAGCCTCAAGCCGAAAACCTCAAAACGGAGATAAAGAGTAAGCTACAGAGGTCTGATAAGTGCGCTTCTTTTCACACTACCATTTCTGAATATTTTTGCTTTCAGCCTCCAAATCCCCCCCCCACAAACACACACACACACACACACACACCAACCTAGCCAACACAGCTCCCTCTGGAGCCACAAAGGGTTTTATCCAACTTTTTTTTACACATGCAGCTGTACTCTTTAAGACCTATAAACACAGTTTTATGTGCAAAATAGATGGCGTCCTTTAAACACATCCATGACACACCGTTGCACTTGGTCCAACATAAACTGTCTTTGTGTATTAACTAGACCTGCAAAGCGTTTTAATCCACAGCTGAAAAAAGGCCCCTAAAGAAACAACTACATTGCCCAGCAGTTTTACAAAATGACTGAGCCTTTTTTTTAAAAAATAACCTACTGTGTGTCTTTGTGACCCATTTTCAAACATAATGCAGTCTTCAGTTAATATAAATCAAGGCTGGGAAACCTGTTGTTGGTCTCCTGATTGCATTTATCGGGACTAGATTTGACATTTAAGTCATTTATTCATGGACACATCATTTATTGTGGGGCTTTGCTTAGATTATGATGATGAAAAGTCTATTTAGGGAGAACATCATCGAGAGATTGAAACATTTTCCCACATCATATATATAGGTTTATTATAGAACATTTTTCCATTGCGAATCTGCAAAATGAAATTGTAAGATATACAAAACCTTTGTTTAATCTCTCAACCACTTTAGGATAAAGACAGCCTCATTAATCAGATCTTTGGGTCCATACCTTTGACCGAGTGCCTCTTCTCCAGCTGGTGCAGGTCAGGCAGGATATGGATGCAGTTGATGCAGCAGTAAGTAAAGAAGTCCAACAGCACCACTTTACCAGCCAGCTCCTTGTACAGAGACAAGGGCCCCTCCGTGTTCAGCCATTCTAAGCCTGGAGCAAATCACAGAGTGGAAAATGATGCTGTCATCTTATTAATTATGTTTAGTCACAGTGCAGGCAACTGCACAGTGCTCATCACTTTGCGGGTATGTCTGTCAGGCCTGGTGCCACATTTGTGTCATTATGAAAAAAGTTGATGGATCAAAGCACTCACTTGGAAGAGCTCACAGCTTCAAAAGTGTTATGAAGCTATTAAATGCCATAAATTATTTTCTGCAGATTTAGATTGTGTCTGATAAAAGACATCATGTCACACTTATCTCACATGAACTCTCGATTGTACCAGATAAAGTTTGTTGCACTTTAAATGTGCATGAACAATACATTTACTTTCATATTTCACAGCATACTGCGCACCAAAACCTGCATGAATTACTTGGAGATATTCATTTACCATCCACATTAATACCAAAGTCTACTGAATATTCTACTGCTGGTCTGAAAGTCTTTGTCTCACTTGTGCAGCTGCCTAGCTGAGCAATGTCTCCTTAGGGAGGAGGATTCTTAATCTCAGTAGCAATTGACCCGATTAAATAATAAAAAAGGGTCATCCATCTTTTTTCAGTTTGGGGACTGATGTTAGTGCTGACCAGGTAGAAGAAAGAAGAAATGTCTTTCTTCTTTTTAATGTCTCTAGCTTTGGGTCTTGTCTTCTGCCGAAATACTCCAGATATCTTGTGCATCTCTTTCACTTTATTTTTTAATTTAATATACAAATAGGGTAATGCCATCCTCACAAAGCCCATGCTTATTCCTGTTGCCTAACAACCAAGCTGATATTCATTTAAGGTCTACACATAGAACAGACTTTGGTACCAGGCAAAAAAAAAAGATAGAGCATATCTTTTATGTAACTTTTACTATGCAAAAGAGAAGTAATTGGCTACATCTAAAGAAAATCCTGTCTTCAATGGTATATGTACACAGTTATAGTGACAACATTTAAATGATACGACCAGCCATAAATGTTGTATGGGCCCTTATTACTACTTTTCAGGATTTACACTTTCATCTCACTTTCTGTATTAAAGGTAAGCAAAACCTTTCTGGCTTTTTCGTACCCCTTGCCAAGTAACCTAATGTTGAGTCATGGTTGCCTAGTGTATACCATAAGCTGCCTAAATATATAGAGCAAACATTTTGAATTTGTGTTTGTTGTGCAGTGTAACAAAGTTGTCATGGGTGGTTACTTGAGGGCCTGCTATGATCCCATACAACTTTGTTTGTTCTGGTGTTTGATGGTTTACTGTAGATCCCCATCTGCTGGTGTGATGAGATATTGCCGGCAAGATGTAACTTCAACAGAGGACCCAACAAAAGTATTGACACCAGATATATTTGCTTTTTTTTTAATTTGGCAACCGCCTTGGCTATAAAATAAAAGGCTAGTAATGACAATCTTTGTGTCTTATAAGCTAAATATCAAACTAATAAAGCATTTAACGCGTTATATTTTAAATGGCATTAGGGTTGTGAAGTGATGCATGTTCCCAAAACTCTAAAGAAGACAAACACTAAGACAGAATAGACCTGTGGCTTCCTTATTAAACCACACTCATTTTTAGACCACAAAAAACTTGGTCACTGAATAAAGCATTTGAATAAAGGAAACTGCCTGCAAAAAAACAGCTGATGCACTAATGCAACAAAACACACCACAGAAAGTGTCAAACACCTAAAAAAAATGTAGCCAAACAAAGCAGCTGCTCTCAATTATCATTGAAATTAGTTTGAGTTGCTCGTTATTAGACTGACTCTAACCAACTACTTAGGAGTAAATAATCTACCTAGCTATTTTACAAAAACACTTGTTAAAGGGCCATTTAATTCGATATTAAACACACACAGGGCCAAAATTGTAAAAATTGTCCTTTAAAAGGTATTTATAATACTAAGGGAAAGAGGAGAAAACCCTGCCTGTCAGTGATCTTACTTCATAAACATGTCCAGTCATGCTGTGTTAGCAAACTAAAGACAAACTGTACAACAACTGCTGTGAAGAGAGAGACAGTGCTAAGCGAACTGAGGCTGTAACATGGTCTAACCTGGCTGGAAATCGGGTATCTTCAGATCCTCCCTCTCATCTAGCTTTTTTAAGTACTGGTAGACAAGATTTTCCTTCTCTTGATCTGACGTAGCTTCTTCTAGAGCGCAATCCAGCTGACTTTGGATAGGAAATAGAGTAGATAGACTGCTTAGCGACGCCATGTTTTCACCACTGTCAGGCAGCTAGGTAAATTCACAACAACGTGCAAGATCTATGATTCGACACAACAATAAAAAAAATATTATTCAACCGTAGGCTTTTTTCTGGGTTTAGGATTTTAGATTTAGGAGAATTAATTATAAATGTTCAAAATATTTTTTTTCAAATATCTCTTTCAAACTATAAGGTAATGTAAGGTTGCAAGATGTATGGAATGTGCTGCTCACTGTCTTAACTTGCTTTTACTATATTCATTGTTGTGCTGTGGCGGTAAGCGCTAACATGTCTTTGGAAATACTACAGGAACGTTAGTACCTAAGGACAAAATTATCCTTGATTAATGTCATTATTGTCAATTATAGGAAACTATTTTCGAAGCAGTCGAATCTACAGTAGTCGTTTATATACTGTAACGTTTATTATTCATTATCCGCGGTATGTTATCAAACGTCAGTCATTGTGCAACAACGCGGGTTTTTAGGAGGTCGTTAGGTAACGTTGAGATAGTTCCTCTCTGTTTTGCTCCAAATGTCACAGAAGAGCGACTCCGAAAATGATATTTGGGATTATAAACCTCTTGAGAAGAAAAAGAAGCGGCTCGAATCACCGCCCGTATCTGCAACTGTGACTAAAAAGAGATGTACTTCCAGGAAAAACACTAAGAAAGACACTTCTGTCTCAATCAAGTCGCCTCACCCACCTGACAGGACAGTCAAAACAGCTGAAAGTGGGAATTTTGGACCTGTTGATAGCATAAATGGTCATAACAGTTTAGAAGCACCTAGTCTGCCCGCGAAGTCCTCTGCTGCTAATGACACAGTTCAAATAGACAATGTGGGACCATCCTCTGAAGACTTTTGCCCCATGTGTCAGATGCCCTTTTCCATTTTGGTGGTACAGACACAAAGATGGCATGTTGCTGAATGTCTTGATACTCCCAAGGACACATGCAAAGGTACAAACACCCATGCTTATTCAGCTAAAAATGACAAACTCAAAAGTTTCTTCTCATCATCATATGTGTATATATATGTCTTTTGCTCACCTGTTTTCTTGTATTCAGGTGGTGTCTTATTGATTAAAGACTGTTATTATTCTAGATGCCAAAAATGAAATGATTTGAAATTGCAAGAAAAAAAATAATGATGTTCCTCATAACCATTATATCATATTTGAAGGACTAGTTTAGCGGTTCAATTCACATGTTAACCGCTATCAAGTGTTTGCATTATCAGAAGTTTTTATAATTACAGAGCTAGTTGAGTGAAGTTTAAAAACAGTCAAGTCAGAAACTGATAACAGTTTTTTCCTCATAATTTGAAAGTAGCATCAGATCCTCCCTAACTGATTCCTAAAACCTTTGTCCTTACCCCATGTTTGTAAAACAGTTTTTTTTTTTTTTGTTCAAATGTTTTTTAGCATCTCTGCTTGATTTTAATATTGTGTGGACTGATTTGCAAAAGCAGTGAAGGGCTTGTTTAAAAAAACAATTATAATGATTGTAAATATTATTTTTACATGTTCTCACAGAATGTCCAGATGGCCTCCAGTGCTCCTCCACCATTCCAAGCCATTACAAGAAATTCAACCACACTTTGCTGGCCCACAGTCGAGCAAACAGCGACACGTTCCTCCTCATTCCGTCACAACAGGCAGAGACCAGCATGAAGACCAGCACCAGTTTTCCACCAGGACTGATAAGCAACGAGGTGGATGATTTAATCTTAGAGACCTCAGAAGACAGTCTTTCTGCCTTATCCAATCGTAGTGCTTCCCCTCATAATAATTGCACAGGAACACCTCCACCTAAGCTTAAAAATGGCCTTCTGTTTCTGCGCTCACCTGGCCCAGAGGATTTTAAGAAAAAGAAAGGCTGGTCGTCTTCCCCAAGAAATCAAAAGTCTGTCAGTTCTTCCCAAGAAAGTAGAACAGAGCTTTCATCCACTCCTGTCAAAGCAGAGAGTGAAAGACAAGCTTGTGAGGATTTACCCCAAAGTGAACCTTCCCCTGACATTGATAATGCAATATCCTACTCTCCTCTGTCTGAGTTTCCAAAAGAGCCTGAAATTAATGAAACTGAATGTAGAAAAACCCTTTTTGATGAAGATGCTTCTGAAAAAGATTCTGAAGACTCAATGTTGCTTTTCAGAGACGATTTCTCAAGTGAAGATGAGCTCCTGACTGAATTTATAGATAATTTGGAAACTAACAATGTGCAGGCAAACGAGCATGCTTCCTTAAACTCCCAGCTGGAGTCAGTTACCTCAGCACCGCCCACCAATCAGCCAGCTGCCTCTTCCACAGCTGAAAAAGAACCTTCAAGTAGATATACCAGTGCCATCAGTACATGCAAGAGTAGTTTTAAGTCTCCACAAAGTATTGTTTTAGAGCGCCTGAGAGAAACTCTTCTAAGCTCAGAGAGCCTGCATTTAGAAAACTTGAATGACAGTAGTATTCAGTCAGAGCAACCTCACTCAAGTTCTCAAGTGCCTTTATCTCAAACCTCCACTGTCCAAAGATCTCAAACCATGCCGCCGCAGAAGGGCCAGAGCAAGGCAGGTCCAACTTCCTGCCTGAAGCAGACAGATATTGGGGTGTTTTTTGGCCTCAAACCTCTCAAGGAGAAGGAGAAAACAACAGAGAGTGAACTTAACAGCACCACTGTTCCAACACCTGGTGAAAACTCCAGACAGAGACAACCAAGGAGGGACAGGCAAAGGAAAAGCAAGGCTGACGCAGCTGCAGATACCTCACAGGGCACACAGGCAGATAACAGTGCTGTTTCAGATGCTCAGGGAGAAGCAGGGAAAAGCAGGAACAGAGGATGGAGAGGAAGAAGGTGGAACAGAGTGAACGCTGATGGAGAAGAACAGTTACCACGCTGTCCCTTCTACAAGAAGATTCCAGGTCAGTGAATCATCGTCTCATAAAATACTGCATAATTTTTTTTTTTTTTTTTCCCCTTGTCTGCATTATCTTTACAGCTGAGCACTGTGT
>JAPZDY010000014.1:9355199-9367550 GCA_029783645.1 Ctenochaetus hawaiiensis | reverse complement strand
TACTTCTACATTACATCTTAAAGTCAAACCGAAATAACAAAACAAAAAAACACAATAAATGTAAAAAATAATAGTAATATAGGAGTGAAAAGGACAATATATTGTAGAAGAGAAAAAAAGACAGGCCTGTTGATCCCAAAAAAAAAAAAGACAGCCAAAGCTAACATCACTCTGCCTGCTATTAACCCACAAGCACAGTTAACACTTTTGTAAAATTAACTCTTACCTTACATGGGAGCGTTGTGCAAGTTAAAAGTTTTCTTGAATATATTCTTGAATCTTATAAAAAACATGACAGTATCTTTTAAAACTGATTAATTTTACACATAACTGGTTCTTCAATGTAAGCAAATGTCAAGAATCTGAGGCAAGGAAACTGAAAACACTCTGTACCACTTACTCAGAAATTCAAGAGTACATACATTGTCAAATAAGGCATTAATGTCACAGCCAAATTTGGTCGCAGTAATCCAATGATGTCGGAAAGATGAAGCTAGAACATTTTTGCTTAGAGCAGTTATTAAAAAAATCATAAGCACATAAATATAGATTGAGCGAGAGGAAATCTTCTACGAGTGGCAAATCTCACAGACCTGTCATATTTCCATTCTTCAAAAGATCCATCCAGATAGTAAAGCCAATAGTGGCCCATTGGGGGCTCAGAAAATCCAGGCTTGTTCCAGAAGAGCCTAGTCATCAAGTTACTCAAGCACAGAAACAATACACAGCAATGCGCACCAACAGTCTCATGCCTGCACACTCACAGGCAGCTCAGCCATATCCTAATAAACATGTGATCCAGAACTTTTTGGAGCCCCCTCCCACCTCCAAAATTGTGCCAACATACTGTACCAAACAATTGCGTGAGGGTGGGCAAAGAGCTGCAACTCAGTTTTGCTGTGGGCTGGGCATATGAGAAAGAGGAGACAAGTAGGAGGACGGGGAAGAGGAATATGAGGCAGTCGTGTCCATCTTACCTGGGTTCGTCATTAAGCGCTACGCCACTCTGCATCTGAAATGCGTTGGTTTTGTCTCGTTTCTTTTTTTTTCCCCCAAAAGAGTACGTTTCTCCAGACCTGGCAGCTTAATTTTTGGCTGTGTGCTAGGATACTGACATGCTCTCTGTACTGGATGGACACCTGACTGGGCCAGCAGATGCTGAGGACAGGGGCGGCGCACTGTGAGTCGCCTGAGTCAGCAGCCTCGCCATCACACCAGTTCTTTCTAAAGGCCTATTCACACATGGCCCCTGTGCCTCGCTGCCTGCTGAGGTCAGACAGGGCAACAAGTTTTTGCCCTGCTGACAGGCACATAATCCACCTATACCAACACATATACTGTGAGTGCCTAATCACCTCAATATTAAAAACTGGATGTACAAGAAGGGGTGAACTAAAAATCTGAAATTATGAAGAAAATCACTGCTTTGCTGAACACCTCAACATTCTAATAACCAAAGAGTTATCTTGGTTATTAACAATTATAATATGTGTCTTGATTTTGAAGCAAGATTTAGCCAAAATCCAACCAGTTCGAGGAATGTAGACAATCATCGCTAATAACTTTATGCAATTCCTTTACAAATCCCATGACATGACAGGCATGACTTCAGACGCATCACGAGCTGATCAATTGTTTGAACATGCCTTCTAATGACACACTTCGAAATACTTTAGATAAGCTGGTATGAGATTTGATACTTCTAAATATGGTGACCTGGTTTGCTGTCTGGTAACCATGACTGAGGGAAAAGTGAAATATCCTTCAGCAGATCAGACATGCAGCATTTAAACATTAAATGCTTACCGTTTGTCATAAATATGTTGTGTTTAAACAGTTCAGTCTGTTTTGAGAGCACTTTCATTTGTTTAAATCTAAAACCCTAGACACATCCCATTGTGTTTAATCTGGCCTTTTTTAAAATTAAAATAGAAATCCTGATATTTTTGGGGTAAAACTCTAAATACCACATAGAGCACACAAACACTTTGTGTTTAGTAATGAGTGTCTAAAGAGGAGCATAGCTGACAAATGTTTGCCTACTTCAAAGGATCACAGTGCCACCCTGTGCACCACACTGGAATAAACAGAGGCATCTCCCTCTTGTCAGTCAGTGTCACACTTTTAGAAGACAAAAAGTGAGACACGAGACATTCTCAAACAGCCAACACTTTGTGACATTATACTGACTCCACATCCACGAATTTGGACTGTACTGTCATGCCGTCTAATTTTTAGCAGTCACTTGAGGTCTGACATCAGTCCCAAAATGGATTTTAAGATTGCTTTCACGTGCCTTATTCCATTAAACTAATTAAGGTATCTAAAACTGGGTTGCTGTGTCAAATCTTGAGTGGCATACATTTTATGTTTAACATTTTGATCCGTTGAGGCTCAGGAGGAACCAGTGCCAGCTTAATATTCATAGAATTGTGGGTCCCACTGGTGCACAGTTGTGTGAGGTTTTTCATTTAATCTCTTCTGAATATGATATCTAAGTATGTGTGCACACTTAGAATCATCCCGCCAATAGCTTTACAATTCTTACTTCAGAAAATGTGTAATCATTATGAGAAATGAGAAAACCAATATACTTGATTTCTATTTCTTTCTTCTATACCAGATAATAAAAGCAGAAACAGCAGGACCAAACAACAAACTGCCAGCACAGAAATCCTGCCCATGGAAGACAGTTTATATTGAAGGAAAGGCTGAAGCAATAACAGAACAGTGTAGAAAGAAACTCAGAAAAGAGAGACCACAAACAGCAGTGCAACAGGACCCAACCACAAACTGCCTGCACAGAAAAGAGACACTCTGAACGCAGGAGCAGGATTGCAGTAGCACAAAAGTTATGTTGTGTGTGTCTGATAAACAAGGTCTTCTCAATGCTACATAAATTGATTAGAACAGATGGCAAGAACTAGCAGTAAAATATTAGCAACTAAAATAAACACAGTGGTCCACAGGTGCATGTTTGTTCAGGAGCCCTTGTTGTGATAAAACCCTCTGTACTGGAATAATGCAACTGTCGTTTATTAATACAGGAGGGAATAATAGTGAAAGGGAAAGTGAAAGCTACTACGGTGAACTTGATATGAATGAAATTCCTTATGGTAATTATAATTTTTTCCTGATGGATGTATGGGGTTTCCCTCTGCGGAAATATTGAGATTACCCAAAAAGCAGAAATCTTCCTCTGCGGTCAGGTTTTGCGTCAATATCGTCTCCAGTCTGCTCCTCTGTTTCAGCCTCACCTCCAAGCTCAGTTGGTTCAGCAGGTTCTCCAGCCATCTACAGTCAAGACACACACATGGTATATAACATTATGTTTTAAAAACAACTGTAGCAAAGTCACTGCCGTAGCTTCCATTATATTAACTTCCTTGTTCTTCATCACTGTAAACGTAAACACTGCACATACGGATATTCAAACGGCTAAAAGCAGTAAATTAAGTAAAATAAAAACATTTAGCTTAAAATTGAGAGCGAGCTTAATTATCAGTTAATTACGTTTAGTTATTAAATCTGACATGTTAGCTGACTTCACGTTTGCTGGCTAACAACGTTAGCCAAAAACTTAAAAACATTAACTCTAACTCCAATTTAGTTTTAGTTTAGGAATGGATATGTTAGCAAAACCTTACTCTTTATTTTTTCGTGTACTGCACTATGTCCGCCTGGTTATTGCAAAAAAGTTGACTGCGGTTTGTTTTGTCCTACTTCAAGGTTTTCACCGAGTTTCTGTTCCGTAGAAAACTTGAGAAAGCAAAAGTAAAGTAACGTTACGTCCACAACAAAGTCAAAGAGGTACGTAATTACGTCAGAGTCCTGCGTAAGGTACGTCTGAAACGTCAGTCATATTATGCAAAGACAGTTATAGTCGCATTTAAATCACAAATAAACTGCTTATCTAACACACCGTTTTTAATAAACAATCGTAACGTCATATTTATATTTAATTAATACAGTTCCTACAGCTTGTCAAATGTATCAGGATTTATCCGAATACAGGCAATTTAAATTTGCCCATGTGTAAAATTAAACAATAATGAAACAATCCATCTATCCTAATATTAATCAAGAGAATATGGTTCACATACAGTCATGGCTGACAGACTACCACTTATGCAATGTCCTTGAACAGCTAGAGAAAAAGATGAAATGTTAATTAATGCTGGTGTGACAGGGTTATTACTTATCTGTGACAGCAAATCATGTTACTGTTTTCACAAAATACATTTATTTTAATCAGTTATGTGTGTGATAACATATGCTTAATATCACGACATTAGTCTAAGCAGACATTATAATGCCCAAGTCATACAATACTTATTTGCATCACTCACTCCCATGGATCTAACAATGTTATGACACACTCCTAATGCTCTGAGAGACAATCAGCTGCCAGGAATTAATGAATAAATAATAAACAAGATGGATTTTATTATGGTTAATTATGGCTGTCTTATAAGACAAATCACCAGAAGTATAATCCCTTACCACTCTTTTCTCAGGGTAAATCGGAATTTTTTTATTCTTGGGGAATTTTATTTTAATTTAATCCTTCTTTTTCTGTGGTTGTGCTCAATGTGTATGTCTGCTCAGCTATGTTGACTTTGTTTATATATATTTTTTTGTTCATACTATTTCCGTGGCACTTTTTGCAAGCCTATTAAACCTGTTAAAAACTCAAGATTAAATTCTTTGTGTATGCCGTGATATATGGGACTAAGTAAAATGATTACACATTGTATTACGCTTTTATGTCTTAGTGTCACAGTGAGCCACCAGTCCAACTCAGGATCATGACACATATGCAGTGACATCTGAACTCTCTGTCTCCCTTTTTGCAGACAGACAGCTGGTTTCAGCCAGTCCTCTAGCATAAAACATGGAAGGGGGTTGGTCCATCATGGGACATGGTGTCAAGTAAGAGAGAGTTTCAGTGTTTGAAAGTCACAGAGCTAAGTTTACCACCACCAGAGACGCACTAACACGACTGTCTGGGAGTCACTGCCAGTTCTTCAACTCAACTGTTGCCTGTTAGACCGACCTGACGCCTGTTTTTGAGTACCATTTCAAAAAAATTTACATCTATTAATATTTTTCCTGAAGGCTTTGGGGGAAAAAGAAAAGCCCTCACCATGCAGTCCTGTGCCAGGTGTGGATTTGTGGTCTATCCAGCTGAGAAGATCAACTGCATTGACCAGGTAACACAGATTTATCTTTGTATCCAAAAAAGTTATGACAAATGTTTTGATATTAAGCTTCCTTTCAGAAACATTTTAAACAGCTGTAAAGCCAACAATTAAGCCTGTGTTAGTACATTGTAAAAAAGTAAAAAACAGCAAAAAAAAAAATAGTTTAAGGAAATTTCATGAGATTCACAAAAACAAAATACAACCAACCTAAATATGTCATCATTAAGGCTATTCCAAGTGTCTCTGTGTCATCTGCAACAATTTTCATCATTTAAATGGCAGAATTTGATTAAATTGCCAGACATTAAACTACAATTTAAAAATACTAAAAGTGTATATAAATGACGGCCTTCTTAATTCAATTTTTAATCTGCTATGATTCTGAGCACTTCTTTAATATAAATCTAGAAAAAACTTCATTTCCTTAGAAAGATTAGTGTTTGCTGCACTGTAACTTGTGCAATGTGAGAATAATCCTTTTAGCTCTCAACAGTTGCTGTTATTTAAAATCTTGCGATACAGAAAAACACTTAAGAGTCACATTAAAGCCACATTTGAGAGCAAATCAGTGTCTGAAGATCATGTTGTACTCTCTGCAATTACTTAGGGCCTTTTTCACTGAAGTTCTAAATATTCTGATGTTATTTAACAGAAATTTCCTGTCCAAGCTTTAAACATAATCTGCCTTCACACAATAAATTTAAAGTTTTATTTTTACAGACCCTTTAAAACAGTGTGATTTGTCCCTTTTTCTATCAGAACTGGCATAAAGCATGTTTCCACTGCGACGTCTGTAAGATGGTGCTTACCGCCAATAACTTTGTCAGCCACAAGAAGAGGCCGTACTGCTCTGTGTAAGTACAAAGCTTATTAATTGAGCCTACGTCCAAAAGCTGATCAAAAATGTATTATTAGTGGCTATTTTGGGACGAAAATAGATCCTTTCTCCATTTGTATCCAAGAACTCAAGACTGGTGTTAAAATGCTGCCTATTTTTGCATCCACCCCGTCCAGACACAATCCAAGGAACAACACATTCACAAGTGTCTATGAGACCCCCATCAACATCAATGCAAAGAAGCAAAGCAAGGCGAGCAGCGAGGTAAGATGACGTCACATGCACAAACACACAAGCAGCGACATGAGACAGAGTATTTCAGCCTTGAACTGAGTCAGTGTGTATTGTTGACAGGCTGACATAAGTCACAGTCTAGGCGATGAGTGAAACATTCATTCATCACTGGTTTTGTCATGACTGAGTTTAATGGGCTCATTGTTATTCATATTGATCATTATGTTGATTTAAGTTGTCTTTAAAGGGATTGATGCAAAGAGACTTTAGTAACTTTATACCTCGGTACAACATTATTTTGCTCTGGAACGCACAAAATCAGTAGTAACCTCCACAGATGACTGAGATCTATTAACCTACAAATACACATACAGTGACAGAGCTCCAGATCTGATCCTACGCAGATGTTACTCAGATCAAATCAGTCTCATTTCCTATTTAACAAGTGGAAGAGAGAGCAAAGGTGCACGGCCGCTCTGAGTCCACGGTGACGGCAGGAGGGTGCTGCTTAGGTTATTTCTGTGTGTGTGACAGAGGCGAGAGACACCCCCTATGCTTAGCCCACTTTATGCTCCAGGGGGCTAAAATTATACGTCAGGAAAAACAGCCTCACATCCCTTCCTCTCCTGAGCCCTGCCACCTGCTCCTGTCTGTCTGCGTCTGTCTGTGTCTACGAGTTCATGCAATGCTCTTATGCTTTTATTAGCATGGGGCTAGCAAGCTCATCAGCTACTGCTGCTATATGCTGCTAGAGGAGCTATAGGACTTCAGTTTTTGATATTTGATATGAAGACAGCCTTCAGACAGTGCAGAGTGACCATGAACTGTCATCTTAACTCTCTGGTTAACACTGAGAGTTTTTGTTTTCACCTGACTTCACTTGTAAACTATGCTAAAAGTTTAACTCAAGCTTTAAAAGTTGTGTCACATGTTTATTATTGGCCCTTTAGCGTTACTTTTATCCCCTGCAACACGGCTATTCTTATACAAGTTTTTAGCGTTTTTACAGCTTAAGGGTCATTAGCAAACAGCTCAGAGTTTCATCACTCAGCGCTCCTTTCTGGATCTGCCTTGGCAGGTTCAGCTCCATCTTGACTGGAACATTTTAGTTATTAATAACAGCACCCTGATTTATCTCTACATCTTTAAGCATACAGGCTCAAGTTGTCTGATTTAAAGCTGACAGCATAAGAATAGAGTTAAGATGTCGAGCCCCGTAGATCTGAAGTCAGGGTAATATGAGTCAGAGGTGACATTTCCTTTATTTTAATTTTTAATTTATTTTTTTTTTTTTTTGAGTCATGCATGTTTTTTACAGGTCCAACCACCAAAGTGGATGCTGTGTACACACGTCTGGTGTCCGCATGTGCAAATGTGTGCTGGCCTTGGCTTAATGCTTGTTGTCTGTGCACTTGTAGCTGAAGTATCGCGAGGATGGCGAGCGCTTTATGTCCACGTACCACCATGACATGAGGTCCATGGAGCTGGAGAGGGCTCGTCTAGCCAATCTGATGGCCAGCCAGGTGAGCTCCCAGTAGAGCAACTGGCCGATCACACCCAGTGACCTCAAGCAACATTTGGGCTGCCTGGCTCTCCTGTATTTCTTTTGTTTTTTCTAACCTGCTCTAGCTGTCAGTATCAAGCATCATTAATGTTTGATTTAGGAGAAAAAAATGTTTAAGTTTCACTCTGATCCACTAAAAGTCTCAATTTTGCATTTTTGCTTTGTCTGATAAAAGATGAATTTACCCAAATTTTTACAAACAGCAGAAACGTTGACTTTTTTTTATTTGTTTTGTTTTGTTTTGTTTTGTTTACTGTGAACTCAGACAGGACTTCAGGATTTTTTTTTGTATAGAAAGATGAAGTCAGATTTCCATATTTATTCCACAAAAATTCTAAATTTATGTCTCCATCTTAACTTTTCAAAGCAACTTACAGCCATTTAATGTAATATATTTCTTGGCATTTTTGACTAAAAAACAGGTGTATCCTATTTAGTTTGCATTTATATCCACTTTGTAGACTTGTTCAAGGTAGTTCAGAGCATTAATAAAACATCAACAGAGGGCAATGAAGCACGAGTGACTCTTGTCAATAAAAATACACAATCAACAACAAAGTGCGATATACGGTAAAATCTTTACAAACTACAAATAAAGACCAAATATGGGGGAAAAAAGCCACCTGTACCTTTAAGGTATTTTATGAAAGAGAGTTTCAACCTGACTTTGGGTCTTTTCTGCAACAACTTTTTGTTTTGTTGCAAACCAATTTCTAATTTAATTATGTGGAAATGTTGGAAACTTTATAATTTCGGTGAACAATTAGTAGAGAAGTTACTTTTTTCTTAACAGATTGCAACATCATTTTCTCAATGTCCCATAGAATTTGAATGTGTTATAATGTTTTGTTTTTGCTCACTGTGCTGTATAGATGCAAAATTATTTGCACTGTATTAAACTGCCCATTGTTGCCACCATATCCTCATAAAAGCTGAGAAAAGCTGAGAAGAAGTGTTATCAAGGTCCTAAATGCGTGAAAGGTCCAGTGTTTATGAATTTCTGGAGTTAATCAGATTTGTCTCTCACGTTCAAACAGGCTTTTCAGTCTCAGTCTGAGTTCTCCCAGCAGCAGACATGGTACTCAGGCACAGTGACCAACCAGAGTTTCGTCACCATGTCTCAGGCACAGGAAACCATCAGTGATGTGAGTACACAACCTTTTCTCCTCAAAGAAGCTTCTCTTATTTTACAGAACCTCATGTACAGTATCGGTTAATTTTTTCTTAAATATAGGGTATTAATATGGGATTATAGAAATAGGAAAATCCAACAGTGTGTTATTGATCATATGACATGACCAATTCTGTGGCAGGTGAAGTACTCGGAGGAGTATGAGCAGTCAAAAGGAAAAGGCAGCTTCCCTGCAATGATTACACCTGGATACCAGGCTGCTAAACAAGCCAATACTTTGGCCAGTAATGTGAGTTGCTATAATTGACTTTTTTCATATGTCTTTCTAGTGCTGGTAGACCAACACTGAAACTTTTTCAACATCAGCCAATTCCTTTAAATGTCTCTCTTAGTTGCTAATGAATATTTACGAAAAATCTGAGAAGTAAAAGCAAGTTTATGTTTATCTTTCTCTTAAGGTGGAATATAAAAAGGGGCACGAGGAAAGAGTTTCAAAGTACACCACGTTTGTTGACCCCCCAGAGGTGCTTCTGGCCAAGAAACAAGGACAAATAGTTAGTGATGTAAGTTTTAGGTCTTTCATGATGACTTTATACTACAAATTATTGACAACATTGGCTGCAATAGTCAGTGTTTCCAGTTGAGTCTGTTACCTTAGAAAATAGGGTAAGTGTGAGTCTGAATCATCGTTTTTCTTCCTTCAGTACGCTTATACAGAGGAGTATGAGCAGCAGAGAGGCAAAGGTAGTTTTCCTGCACATCTCACACCTGGATACATGGTGTCCAAGAAAGCCAGCGAGCAGGCCAGTGATGTAAGTACAATTTAAGATTATGCAAATGTCTATACAAACACTGCAGGCTGAAAACGGTGTTCATGTCCCACCAGATAAAGTATCGTCAGATGTATGAACAGGAGATCAAGGGCAAAGCCAGCACTGAGGCAGCAGTAGCTGAAGCGATTCATGCCAAAGAAAATGCAGAGAACTTCAGCCAGGTGAGGCTCACTGTTTTATGAGGGAGTTTTAACACAAAGACCATTTGCAAAATCAAATTTGAGGGGTAATTGGTAAGTTCCTGACCTAAGATAGAAGGAGATGAGTAATACAGCTTGCACTTTGAGTAAATTTGCAGAAAATTTGAAGTCAATAACAGAAATACCATAAAAGTTATCAACATCAGACTTTTTGCATAACCACCAAAGAGTTGAACTGCACATACAAGTAACAAGAGCTGTGTGACTCATCTCCTTATACTTTAGGTTACAAACCTCTTAATTCCAACTCACATATGCAACTAAAATATTATTTAATTTTTTTTTTATTTACCTTTCATAAAAAGTGGACAGTGAATTGTAGAAAATATCTTGTTAACCTTCATAGAAAATGAAACTCAATCTTTCTGTCTCACTTCCCATGTTTTTACACCTGATTGATATTAAATGTATTAACCTCTGTTTGCAGATTGCATACACTGAGGAGTTTGAGCAGCAGCGAGGCAAAGGAAGTTTTCCTGCTATGATCACTCCCGGTTATTATCTTGCAAAGAAGGCTCAGGAAAATGCAAGTGATGTGAGTATCAACCTGACAGCAACCTAAAGGCCCTTCATGAGACTTAGAAAGGCAGGTTTTTCCTGTTGTTGCAGTTTAAAAAATGGGGAGTCTGTGCAACCATGTGAACTGGTTGTAAACACTGTCAAAACAGTACAGAGTGTAAGAACCTCACCCTCGTCCATCATGTGCCCTTGTCATCACTGGGCAGAATAGAAGAGGAAATACAATGAGAAAGCCTCCCCATGTTGTCATTCTTCAAACTCTCCACCCTGACTAAATTAGACTGCGTGCGTGCATGTTTACTGCTACTCTCCTGATCCTGCAGACATGCAACATATTGTCATCCTCTGTGCACTCAATCATCTTTGATCCCTTTACAGCTCAAATACAGGAAGGATTTAAACAAGATGAAGGGCACCTCGCACTTCCATAGTCTGACATCTGAGGACAATCTGACTCTCAAGAACGCCCGGAAGATCAACAAGATTGTCAGTGAGGTGAGTTCATCAGCAAGTTTTATATTAACACAGGAAACAATGTTTTTTACTTTTATAAATCTTTGCCAGAGCTTTCAAAAATGCATATACAGGTAATATTGTTGCCGCTTGGTGAGTGTTGGTGTTTAAGGGCTGGAAAGACTTGACTTACTGTATCAATTTCCAGCAGACATGAAGCCACCTAACTTGCATTTTCGGCATCTCTGACATGCCTGTCCGGTGGGGTTACCTCTTTTCCCCAAGGCCACTGGACATCCCGTCATACTAAAGTTACCTCACTTAAAAACACAGTGCTTTACTGCTGAGCATCTATTCCGAGCACTGGAAAGATGACATACAAATGTTAGGTATTAGCATCTATTTTGAACGATGTCTTCCATCAAAAACTATGCTAAGACATTATTTAACCACAGCAGCTTTTGTTTGTCTGTTTTGATTGACTGTTTGGATTTCGCTTGAATATTTAAAGGTGACAAAATTCTCCCTTTGTGTTATTTTAGTGGTAAAGGGGCTGACAAGTTATATGGTGCCATGCTGTCATTGTAAAGCTCAACAAGGCATATTTAAGTGATGGTGATTGACTAGTGGCAGGCACTGTATATTCAGCGTATAGCATGGTGTCACAAAGGATCAACACCGACTGTTCAACAACAACAAAAACAACAACAAACAAAGGGGTTGAGGTGAAAAATGTTACCAAGCAGCTGCTGTCATATTTCTTTATTTTCCAACAGGTGGAGTATAAGAAGGACTTGGAGAACACCAAAGGTCACAGCATCAATTTTTGTGAGACGCCACAGTTTCAAAATGCCGCAAAAGTCGCCAAGTTCACAAGTGATGTAAGTATGATGCACTCCTTTATTCAACATAATTTATTCAAAACTATTGTTTTTAAAAATGTACGAGCTACAAATACCAACAACTCTTTGAAATATAAATTTGTATAGTTTCCCATACTGTGTATTTTGTAAGGACAGTCGTGGATGTGTGTGGTTATATTTGAGAGTCTTGTGCATTGTTTTTTCCTCATCGTTTCTTCGTTTTTAAAAGAACAAGTACAAGGAGAAATACATCAGCAACATGAAGGGCCACTATGAAGACTCAGGACTTGATAAGAAGACCATGCACGCCATGAAAGCCAGGAAACTGGCTAGTGATGTGAGCCTTGTTTTTCATGGATTTACTGCAATTTACACATGTAGTTTATAGATTCATGCAAACTCCTAGCATTTTAAATCGACTCTGTTTTAATCTAGTTTTGTATTTAAGAGCTATGCATTACACAAATTATAGTCTGAATTGATGTTTCTCTGACCTTTTCTCTGATGAGAA
>JAPZDY010000014.1:9334111-9348706 GCA_029783645.1 Ctenochaetus hawaiiensis | reverse complement strand
CTAACTTTTTATGAACCTGAGTAATTGGATTTATGCTCAAACTGAAGAAATTTGGGATTAAATTTCAGACATTTTAAAATATTCAGTTTTTGACATTATAGATGAGTAATTATTCAGAGTCTGTTGCAATAACCTACCCATAAACCAACCTGCCAACTACTTCCTCAACTTTTGAGGGTTTTTTTTCTTAGAATTTTGTAGAATTTTCAGCAAAAGAAATACCCTCCTTAGCTACAGGAGCACTTTATTTCTACAAGCATGCAAACGGTGCATGAGGATATTTCTGTGACACATCTAGAGCAGACTGGCGACACCAGGCTCTATTCATAACCTCTTTATATGCAGCCAGTTATTTCAAGTGTCATTCCAGTCAGGGCTACCAACATTAGACCATTAAAAGACACAGTGCACATAAATGGAACAGATCCTTAGATTCCTCCTGATCATATGTCTAGCTGTCTACAATTACTTACATATATTGTACAATTTGTCTTTCTCACAAAAAATGACTGATTCTTCCTGCCACACAGTATGTTTGTTAGTACAACTGTTTTTAGTAACAGTATGCCCCCTGCTGTTCATTATATGCACATACACCTGTGTGTTTATGGCTTCATCTCACTCTGTTGGTAATTTTGTATTTTATTCTAATGCAGAAAAGGTACCGACAGGATGTGAGTGCTCTGAAGTTTACCAGTGTTGAAGACACTCCAGAGATGGTTCAGGCCAAAGTCAGCAACAAACTGGCTGTTGATGTAAGTTCAGCTATCGTTTGTGCTCTCAGTTACTTATTTAATGCACAGTGTACAACACATATCAAGTAAATTGAACTGAACTGAATTTCTTGCTAAACTTTGTGTGTCTAACCACACTAATTCCTCTTTGTCTTTTACAGAGGTTGTACAGGAAGAAGGGTGAAAACATGAAGCACAACTACACACTGAGTGGAGATCTGCCCGAGATGGTTCAGGCCAAGCTCAATGCTATGAACCTCAGTGAGGTACAACTACACCAATCTGTCCAGTCAGCTGCCTTCGTATACAAGTTTTCCCACACACAACTGAATTTATGCATCTACTGTGCATATGCATTTTCAGAGCCGCTACAAACAATCATGGACCAAGATACGTGACGGCGGTTACAAGCTGCGTCTGGATGCAATTCCTTTCCAGTCCGCCAAAACATCTGCAGAGATCCTCAGCGATGTGAGCTTAAAACTTTATTAACCGTGGGAAATATTCTTTTCAATTTGATGTTTATGAGTGAAATGTTAGACAATTATATGAACTCCTAGGGCCTAAAATTATTTAAAGAAGTTTGGAGAGAACTGTCTCTTTGCTGAAAGTATGAACAACTCATACAAATCTGTAATAACATCCTAATTAGACACTTCTGTAATTCATTTCAGTTTTGTTTACTTGGCTATTTAACACACTGGCGCCTTGAAACATTTGAAAGAGCATCTCACATGTACTTGTCTTGGTGCAACATGGTGAAAGTGATTGATTTTGCATTTCAGCTGAAGTACAAAGAACAATTTGAAAAGACCAAAGGAAAAATGATTGGATTGAAGGGACTACAGGATGACATCAACATCGCTCATTCGGTCCATGCCAGTAAGCTTCAGAGTGATGTAAGTGTTGCTTAACTATAACTTACCACACAAAAATAAAAAAAAATTCAAATCATATATGAAAATATCACCTCTCTCCACCTCCTGTCTCTTTGTCTCTTTCCAGATTAAGTACAAAGAGGACTCAGCGAAGGAGCTTTCAAAGTTCCACCTCTCCATGGACATGATGGAGGTCGCCCATGCTAAAAAAGCCCAGTCGCTGGTCAGTGATCAGGACTACAGGCTCACCCTGCATCAGTACACCTCGCTGCCTGATGACATGAAGGTTCAGGCGGCCAAGAGAGCATACGCTCTGCAGAGCGAGGTGAGACTGACAGCTTCTGTCATAACTAATCAGCTTTGTGTTAGAGACTGCTCATGCATTATACACAGTATTTAAAATCAGTAAAACATTGTACACTGAGTCTTATTCATCGTTATCACTATAAATGTGTATTTCCATGTGTGTGTCCATCACAGAAAGTGTATCGCTCCGACCTGAACTACCTGCGTGGTGCAGCCTGGATCGCCACAGGGGCTCTGCAGATCGAAGGCTCCAAGAGGGCCACAGACCTCATCAGTGATGTAGGATATCTTCTTTTCCTCTGTTTTTTTTTTTTTTTTTGTGAACATACATACAGTTATGCTACTTTTTACCAACATGCAGGTCTAGATCTTAAAAGGTCTTGTCTACAGCACTGGTTTCAAATATTTTTTTGAACCTAAGAGATCCCTTTTTTCCTGAAGATCTCTGACTGAGTGACATATTTATGGATATTTCATTTGCATCAAATTTGCATGAGTGATCAGTTTTCTCTCTGTTTTTTAGAACTTTTTATACAGTATTCTTTCTGCGTTATGTATTTTTTTTATTCTTTAAACTCATTCATTCACTGTGGGCTTTCTTTTTCTTTTCAGTGATTTAAGAATATCACTGTTTTTCTTTTCCTGATCATTGGTCATTGTTTTTTCAGTTGTTTTTTTCCCCTTTTTTTATTAACTGTGTGCTTTTGGGGGACAAGACTGAACTTTGTGCCTAGGCTCTCTACCTTGTTCTGTGAGATATTTTCTTACCTATCTTAAAAACCTTATCTTAAAAAATAACATTCATTTTTCTTTACAAAAATGACTGGAATGATCAGATATAGAGTATATGTATTTTTTAAATTTCTTAATCTTATTAAAATAATAAAGGTCTTATGACCTCCCAAAAAGCTTTGGTGGCTCTAATTGTCACTTTTTGGAATTTAAATTGTTGATTTCCTTGTAAAGACTACAAAACATTGACTAGATTTACCTTGAAATCTACAAACACTTGACACTAACTGAGTTGTTCCTTCTGCAACAGAAAAAGTACCGTCAGCAGCCGTACAACTTCAGGCACACGTCAGTCACAGACTCTCCGGATATCGTCCATGCCAAACTCAGTGGACAAATCACAAATGAAGTGAGATAACCAGCCTTTTTTTTTTTTTTTTGAGTTTTTAGATTTTCTGTTTTTCATATCCTCAAGTGAACTATAATGTTTTTTTTCAATTGCTCTTTTTTCCAGCGTTTGTACAAAGAGAAAGGGGTGAATGACCAGCACAACTACACCATAACAACTGAGAGACCGGAGATTACGCAAGCAAAGATCAACGCAGCCAACTTTAGTGAGGTAGTGACCTGAGTATTGCATACACATTATGCCATGACCTGTTTTTTTTTGTTTGTTTGTTTTTTAAAATATTTTTGTGTTATTTAAAGGTTAATGTTTGCTGTGTTAACTTGTCTCTCTGCTCCAGATCAAATACAGGGAGTCCTGGCACACTCTGAGGGCTCAGGGCTACAAACTCACCATGCAGGACATCCCCTTCCAGGCTGCCAAGAGCTCCACAGGCATCGCTAGTGATGTGAGTTCATGCTACACTTCATACAGTTGAAACTGAATATTGTTATTTCTCTGGAACCAACCTAAAAGTGCAATATTAAGATTCTCAGTATCTTATATATTATCGGATTGGATATTAAAAAATCTGAACTGAACAGACCAAAGTAGCCTAGGAGACACTTTTCTTCCAATTAGTAACCCAAATCTCTACTTACACAGAGACCATGTGCATTTTACCAAATGCATGTTATGTAATATACAAATATATTGCAATCAAATACAGCAGCACATCAACCTATAGCCTTTTTAAATTATAACAGAGTTGAACCATCACCTCTCTGAGTTTAAAGAATTTCATTCTAAACTGGAAAAAAGTAGGATTTACTGTACTGCTTTGACACTGAATTGTGTCCAAATGCATGCAGTGTATTTTCTTTTAAGTACATGGAAAGTAGTGAAAGACCAGGGTCAAACTCCTTGTTTGTGCTGACACACTTGCACAATACAGTTTGTTTAGGTTCTCATTTTGATATATACCTTGCTTTTAGTGTATTTGTCCTGTAGGGGGTTTTTGGTTGTATGACATGCCACGATTTAATGTCCATGTATAGTTAACTACAGCTGCTACTTCTGTGTCTCCGCAGTACAACTACAAACACAACCACCTGCTGGAAAAAGGGAAGCACATTGGGGTCAAAAGCGTCCTTGAGGACCCGCGTCTCCTGCACTGCCTGCAGGCCGGTCGGCTGGCCAGCGACAAAGAGTACCGCAAGGACGCACTGACGGTTAGCGGCCAGTACCACCTCACTCCAGACATGATTCACCTGGTGACGGCCAAGAACGCCCAGGCCCTGGCCAGCGAGCAGGACTACAGGAAGAGGCTGCACGAGTACACGGTGCTTCCGGATGACATGAAGGTCAAGTGGGCTAAAACGGCTTACAACCTGCAGAGTGAGGTGAGAGACTGGGACGAGAGAAGGGGTGGGGGGGTAAAAGGGATGATTCAACTTAACGGACATGTTTTTATTGCCTTGTGTCTAGAAACTCTACAAATCAGACCTTAACTACATGAAAGGGGTGGCCTGGGACGGTGTGGGGGCACCTCAGCTGGAGTCTGCAAAGAAGGCTGGAGAACTTATAAGTGATGTGAGTAAATGTGGCAAATATCCAAGTCTAACTGCTGTTTGAAAGCAGCTACAAAAAATTTTCCACGGGCCAAAAGGTTTTTCAAATTAAAAAGTTTAGCATGAGTTGAATCAGGTCATAAATTTGCTTATTATGTGTGAGTTGCGGGTTGCTGAATGATAGCTATGGTCCTGGCTGCATAGTCACATGCTGCATTTACAAAATATTGTTTTATGATGTAAGCTAAAAAAAAAATCACCATAAAAGTGTTAAAAAATCTTTTCCTCTGCTATAATTATTAATATTTTTAATATCAGATGAGATACTTGACTCGTAAAACCCAACTGTAATGTTGCACTCTTAATTTAACTTAATTTTATGACATACTTTCACACTAATCCGTTTGATTTTGAAAACTGTTAACTGTTAACGTATGTGTATTTGTGTGTGTGTGTGTGTGCGTGTGTGTGTGTGTGGTCCCTATGCAGAAGAAATATCGTCAGCTGCCAGACAGCCTGAGGTTCACTTCAGTGGCTGACTCTCCTGATATCGTCCACGCTAAGACAAGCTACAAACAATGCAGCGAGGTGGGCAGGAAAGATAAACATGTTTAAGAAATAGTTTGGTTTTATTTACATTGAGGAACTTCTGTTGTTCTTAAGTGAACATTGTAGGCTTTTATTGATGATCCTGTTTGTGTCTTCACACTGCAGAGGCTGTACAAATCTGGGAGGAATGATGACATGCATAAATACACTTTGCACTCGGATGATCCAGACTTTGTCAGAGCCAAGATGAATGCCCAACAGATTAGCGATGTAAGACAACTTCTCACAGACAATACTTATCCTACATACAAGGACATGATTTGAAATCCAAAAGGGAGGATATATATGCCAACATTGTTTTGTGACATTTTTATCCTTAAAATTCTTTTCTCATGAAGAAAGTGTACAAGTCATCCGGGGAGCAAGTCAAGACATCAGGCCATGACCTGAGGCTGGATGCTATTCCCTTCCAAACTGCAAAGGCCTCCAGAGAAATTGCCAGTGATGTGAGTTCATGAGATTTAGTTCAGTCTTTCATAAAATTTAAGCCCCTTAAACATTTTTAAAGCACAGGTTTGGAATTTTTTTAGAGCTGTTGCTGTTTATTTAACTTTAAATTTTTTAAGGGCATCGTAATGTGGCAAGAAAACAGTAAAACCTCTGTATTTATGAACTTACACTTCCTGCTAAAAGCTTAATTTATGAGCAATAAGTCTTTCCCAAGATTTAAAATACCCTTTTTAATCAGGGGAAAATAATTAATTACTAAGGAGGCTGGAAATTGTCATTCTAGCATAATTGCCATAATCAATGTATTTAACTAATTTTAAAGCAGAGCTTTATGTGATTGTAATGCATTTTTACTTTAAAGCCCAAAAAATAAACTAAGTCACAACAACTATTTAAAACAGTCTGTCTCACTCTTCCACAGTTCCGCTACAAGGAGTCCCATTTGAAGGAGAAGGGCCAGCAGGTGGGGCTGCGTTGTGTGGAGGATGACCCTAAGATGGTGCACTCTCTGGCAGCCAGCAAACTCCAGAGCAACCTGGAGTATAAACGTCAGTCCAAGGAGGAGCGCTCCCATTACAAAATCCATGCTGACCAGCCTGAGTTCCTGCAGGCCAAGAAGAGTCAGGCTCAGGCTAGTGACCTCAGTTACCGCCAGAAGCTCCATGACTACACCTGCGACCCTGAGCAGCTCAATGTCAAGCATGCCAAGCAGGCATACAAGCTGCAGAGTGATGTAAGTCATGGTGCATGTGGAGCATATCGGTAAAGTGGTTTGAGTATTTCTTGTTGCTTTGCTTCAACTGTCATTTAGATCACATTTATTCACTACTTATTAAACATGTAGCATCTTTGAGGCATGATCCAAATAATGATACCACAGATACAAACAACAGCTACTCCTTTGCACTGAAAGGAGCCAGCTGAGGTGGTTCAGGCAGCTGGTAAAGACACCTCCTGGTGGCCTCCTAAGGGAGATGTTCCAAGCATGTCCAGGTGGGAAGAGGCTTGGGACTGAACCAGGTTCAGGTGGAGAGATCATATCTCTTCACTGGTTTGGGGGTGTCAAAGCTAGTTGAAGTGGCCGGGGAAACAACCTGACCTTGTGTAAGCGCTTGATGATGGATGAATGGATGGGTGGATCTTTGTGACACTAAAGAGTTCTATCAATCATGCAATTTTATGGTGTCTAAAAATACAGATGCTCAATGTAGCAATAAATTTATGGTAGTTTGATCAATATCTTTAGCAATATGCACCACTACAGAAAAGTGGATGGAGTTATGCTGTGTCAGAATCTGTAATTGTGTGTAAAAAGACAGGTGTTGACAGACAAAAGACATGAAAATATTCAAGTGTAGAAACACTGGTTGGTTTGGGTCCCACACATTAGAAACAATAAAGGTGCCAACATTTACATTATTCACAAAAAAACTGCATGAAAGATGTTGACAGTATAATTGATTTAAAATGTTTTACAAAAGTTAAAAGTCTTCATTTTCATGCCAAATTTGTATCTTTTTATCTGGGAAAAAGTAAGAAAAAAAAGAAAAGAAACACTTATTTTTGCCTTAGACTAGCAGGTTAATCAGGTGTTATATGTAGATCATTTTAATTTGATCTATGGTGAAGAAGATATCAAGTATTTATCTTACAGGCACACTTCAGCTTTTTTAGACTCCATCACTAATAATGTACCACTCTAATTTTGGCTTTTTTTTCTTGCAGGTGAACTACAAGTCGGATCTAAACTGGATCAAAGGAGTGGGCTGGACCCCTCCTGGCTCCCACAAGGCCGAGCTCGCCCGCCGTGCTGCAGAACTCGGGTTGGCTGAGGGAGTCAGCACTGATGAGGCTATTGCAAAGTATCAGCACATGATGATGGTGAGGGATCATGGAAGATTCTGTAATGGCGTGTATTTTGTGTGTATAATGTGTGGGTTTTTTAAAAACTCTTGCCAACTTTCTCCACATCCTTTTGTCAGCTTTACCACCAGCAGCAGATGGAGCAGCAGCACCAACAGCAGCAGCAAACCTCAGAGCAGGTGGAGACCAGTGAGGAGATTCAACAAGGTGTCAACATGGACGCCATGGAGGTCCTCCATGTCAAGAGGAAGAAGACCATCCAGACTGTCCAGAAAACGACCTCCACGACTTCTTTTAAATCAATGGAGAAGAAGTCCAGCACCACCTCCTCCACCTCATCAGCTGCCCTCCACAACACAATGAAGACATCCATGTCAAGTAAAGCTGCCGCCATAGAAGATTCTTAGATCAGAGGTGTTTTCATAGACAAGAGTGTTTAGAGAACATTAAACTTTGATGAAAAGACTGTTTTTACTTTTTAGTTCCATTAGATGTCACTCAAGTGTCAAAAGGAGCTACTTGAGGTGCAAAAGTGAACTGTGAAAAATGGTTAAAACTGATGACATAGAGGATTAAGCATGTTGAATCAAGAATGGACTTGTCAAGTTAGTTAAAAGGATTGTCAGTGTATGTGGTAAACAAAAGGGAAATCAGGAAAGAAATTTATTTTAGATTGAATGCATTTTTTTTTTTTTACATTTCTTTAAAACTTCTGAATGTGTTAAACTGCCAAAAAGGACAATCCACATCAGTTTAAGCAAAAAACATCAAGGATACCAAAACTAAATTCATTTTTTTCAGGGCATATTTTAAACTGTAGGAATTACAGAAAAGTAAGTTGGGAAGCAGTTTGTTTTATTATCTTGACAGTCTTTAGAAGATGTGAAGATAAATGATAACCAGTCCTCCAGAGGATTTTTTCATCATTTATTTTTTGAACTAGGAAAAACACATGCAATGACTATACATGAGCAAGATGCACACAAGACCTTGTTGCAGTCATGCAAAACATACAAGATCTGCTACTCTGCTGCACTTTGAGCGAGGCCCAGTGTGAAAGAATTACAGGCCTACTGAAATAATGTCTGAATTACATTTTTTCTGGCAGGTTCAGCTTTGTGAGTTTGTATCAATGCCACTTTTAACTCAAAGCTGGGCTCCGAGTAAATGCTTGGTTTGATTGCTGATAAAATTTACTGTTTTTTCAAGGAAAGCTAAGCTGTGCTCTGTTTTCTTTCTAAAACAAACATTATCTTTAGCATCACAGAAATTACTGAACTGCACTGTAGATTACTTGTAAAATGTTCTGTTGATCCTGCTTTCAATCCAGCTGTTAAAATGGTAAACATCAGCATAGACACCAGGCTTATTTTTCTGACCACATCCTGCACCAAAGCTCACCACACCAGTGACATAATGGGTTCCATTTTGTTCACACACCAACGGTCCACCTGAGTCGCCCTGTACAGTTAGAAAGAGCAAGTTAAGTATATATGTCTGTCAAGGGCCAGTGAGGATGGAATTCATTCCTAAAGACTAAATTTAACATCAGCAGCCTTTTAAGCAGTTTTGTAAATATATCAACAGCATTTGCAAGCATGACTTCCTCATATACTGTATATGTAATCATATGCACCTGACAGGAGTCAGTGCCCCCCTGCAAAGTCCCTGCACACAGCATGCCTCAAAACTGATGCCATGTCAGTAATCTGAACATTTAGACCATCTTTCCTTTCAACTAATACAAATCAAATAAACAATCAATTTTAACAACAACAGTTTCATAGGCAACTGTATGAACAATATCAAAAGCCCTTGCAATATCACTTCACATTCAAATTCTTTACATACACAAAAGTATGTATGTCTGTCAAGGGCCAGTCAGGACAGAATTAATGCCTCAAGACTGATGCCAAATCAGTAATCTGAGCATTTGGATCATCTCCCTCTACTAATGCAAACTAAATTTAACAACAACAGTTTCAAAGGCAGCTGTATGTATATAGCAAAAGCCCGAGCATGATCACCTTGTATTCAATTTCTTCATATATACGAACAAACTCACCTGACAGGCGTCAATGCCTCCCCGCAGGTCCCCTGCACAGAGCATGCTGTTGTGAATGATATTTCCATGGAGTTGAGGAGCTTTGCATACGTTCTCAGAGATCAGTTGAACAGGAGCACTCAACAGCTTTTCACTGTAGCTCTCTGAAAAGTAAAGGTCAATGCAAAGTGAAAATACAGTGTGAATCAAACTGTAAATCAGAACTAAACTGACTTTTTTATTTTTACATAAAAAAACACGAATGAAAAAAAATAATTCTTGATGGCTACTGTTACTGCTACTATTGCACCACAAAACAAGACATAAGGTTCATTTAAACTACTCTAACATAAAGTCTAAATTGAGAAAAAAAATATTGTTGCAGAAAATCTCTTTCACTCCTTGTGGCCAATCAGTGAAAAACAATGTTCCATAATTACAACTGTTGCCATCTTGGTTTTTGGGTTCCAGAAGTGCCCATATTGGCACAAAAGAATGGAGCTGGGATTCATACGCATTGTTACTGATGATTATGTTATAAAGTTATATAAAAAAATTAACCCAAATAGATTTTTCATGAATTTGTCAAAAGTGTGTTTTGTATCAGGCTGTAAACATGTTTATTTCTGTCGTAAAGTTGGAAATTTCAACAGGAGAGACTATGGGATTTGATTCTTTTTTGGAGCCTACCTCAAGTGGTCACTTGTGGAACCGCAGTTTTTGGCACTTGGGTGCTGGATTCATTTTTCAGCCCCCTCAGAATGCTGATAGTTACAAACCAAATCTACCTACGAATACAGACAAAGTAACCTGAACCTGAAAAATAACCATGATGACAACATAGTGATGTCGTTATGGTTATATCAGTTCCAACTTGGAGTCTTTAGATCTAAAAGAGCAGGTCCTTGAGAAAAACATGAGTATTTACCAGAACATAGAGTCAAATGAAATATATCAGTGTGGATTTCTTGGCCTCTATAGACTATCCTGTCTCTTTTAAGTTCCCCAGCATTATGGAACATTATATTATACTGATTGATTTTTCGTAAAAATATAATTTCAAGACATGGCAGGACACATAATAAATAGTTAATTACTGTTTTCAGTCTTTCCCCATCCAGAGACCACACACTCCTTTCCAGCTGGGAAGGCCTGGTCTGGTAGACATGCTGCTCTCACTAAGTGGGTTTCCTTGGCACAGTAAGGATGGTCTGTAACTTTGAGCTTAAGCAGAGCTGCACAGGAAATCCAAAAGATACAACCATTTGAGTTACATAGTAAACTAATGAGAACATTTTTCAATTACGGGTCTCAAAACTTGAAAACTGTATTTCTAAGGCATTATCAAAAAAAATGATAATTTACAGTGAAATAAAAAATAATCATACAGTATAAATAATTAAATACTCAAAGGTTTTGACTACAGCAATATCAGCTTAACTTGATTCTGTGCATTTTGTGTACTGTCTATTTGTTGCATCATATCAGATAGTGTCACAGGCTTACACAAAAAATTAGACTGCAACTGCATCTGTACATGGTCTGTTTTTAAATCACAAAATAATTGATAAATGTGACAAACCAATATCATTGTGAATTGTTTCGTAAGTGTTCCTGTAGTTTTCATGAATAATAATTTGTATGACTGGGATGGTCTGGTCCGTCTCTTCATGCCTGTGTAAGACCATTTTTCCAAGCACCACTTGGTACTCAGCAGCAGTTTTACTGAAAATTATAAAAATGAAAATGTTGGTTTGATATATTCATTCATATTGTTATTCAGAGTCACTGGAAAAAATGAAAGCAAAAACGTTTTCTTAATATGGAAAAATAAATCATCTGGAAATGCCACACAAACAAAATAGTAAACCTACATGCAGTGGCCAGCAGTGAGGACCCAGCAGGATGAGAGGAGGATCCCACCACATACATGTTCAAACCTTTCATCTGAGCCTTTTGGTCTGGCCTGAAGGGACGCCTGCCAGGGGTGGGCACCAGGTGAAGTCTTTGAGCCCCCAATAACCTTGGTGTTGTCCTTGAGTATCCCACACTTGGAGAATGGGACATGGCCTGGTTCTGATGTCACTGGTGGCTCAAGAGTAGCTGAGAAACATCAGAAAGGAGAAAGAACAGTGTGGGCACACAGTACATATACATGCCAACTGTGTGTGTGTGTGTGTGTGTGTGTGTATGTGTTTGCGTGTAAGATCACCTCCAGGACATCTCTTGACCTTGCAGTAATCCCACTCCAGTTTGCCTTGTCGTTTAAAATAGCACCAGGGCTTGAAATCCCCATCTGGATTCCTAAAATGTAAATTTATAAAAATTATTAGATTATGGCAAGAAAAACAATAAACTGATTTAGAATGTGCTGCAATTTGCTGTTCAAAAAGGGATAGGTAGTTATATTTCAGATGGAATTTGTTGGAAGTGTCATGTACTGTATGCATATTGGTTTTTCATTTCCGGTTTTGTTTTTTTTTTTTTGGTGGGTCAATGAGATAAATAGGTTTGCAAGGTATATTGAGTCCAAAGCCAGAGTTTTCCGCATTACAAAGGTGGCTGTCTTTTAAACCTAGCTAGATCACAATGGTAGCTTACACTGCAAATATAAGAATCAAAAATCAAGAGTCCAACCAAATTCTATAATTGCATCAATGATATAGCATACCTATACTTTTGCATGTCTTTAAATGGAAAGAGAGAGAACATACATAGAGAAAGAAAATTAAATTAAATTATACCTGCAGTAGTTTTTATCCAGTCCCTCAAAGGCTGAGTATCTGGTGAAGGGATCATTCCCACGCATTAAAATGAAATGAGAGCGCCAGTTCAGACACTCCTTCAAATTTTCTGTCATACTGACGACACCCCTGTATGACTCTCCATTTCCCTCATAACAGTCAGCGGGTGCTTTACATGAAAGCAACAAGAAAATATCAAATGACCTTAAATTTCAAGTTTAAATACACGAGGGTGGAGCATTTTTGAACATCCAAGAGCATAAACAGACACACAGAAAAAATCTGGAAGCTAGGCCGTGCTAACTCTAGTAAATAATTAACCAGTAAGAGTGATGTTGGACTTTTTTCTTTTTGAACTCTTTACCAGTTTCACAGAACTTTCCCGTATATCCATCAGTACAAGCACAGTGTAAGGTGCGGTTCCCTCCAGTGCAGGAGCCTCCATTAAGACAAGGATTAGGGTCACAGGGTGACTCTGGCACTAATGCAAACAAGACATAAACACTTTAATACTAATGAATAGCAGAGTACAAAGAATATTGGAAAACACATTTTTCTTTTTTTAAATAAAGTCCTTGTACAGTTGAGAGTACAGTGCTTATCCTTAAAGAATCAAGAGTATGATCAAACAGGGCCTGATGGGACGACTGTAGATATGAATCTTCACAATGTGTAAGTTTCCTGCTTGACCAAAACAAGATCATTTTCTGCTAGATTTATTAGTCAATCAATTTATCAATAAGTATAGAATAAAAATACTCACATGACCTGCAGTCAGAACCTCGGAATGGATATTTGCATAGGCATTGATAATATGGAGGTATGTTCGGGTTGATGACACAGTCACCACGGCCACATGTGATATTCTCGCAAGGATTTCTCACTAGATGTTCAAAACAAGTTATCAGTGCAATTGCATTAGGATTAGTGTTCACAAAAGAGACCACTGAAGGTTTAATTAATCAAAGTCGACCAATACAACAAATGCAACCAAAATAAAATCTAAAATAAAGCCTAAAAATACACTGGATGTTTTATTTCTGTTTTAAAAAGGTGAACTTATCAAAAAGTCAAGTTAGGAATTCCTACCTCGTTCACACTTCTCGCCTACATAAGGGTCTACACATGAGCATTTATAACGTGGAAAGGATAGTGGTCGGCACGTGCCATCGTTGAGGCAAGGGTTTGGATCACAAACATCTGGACATGGAAGGACATTATATGAGTCTATATATAGTCTTTATATGATATATATATATGAGTCTATATGTATATGTATAGAGACAATGTATAGAGTTATCTAAAAAAAACTTACCGATCTTGTGAAAGATCTCCAGCAAATCAGGGCTTACTGTATGAGCTGTTGTAGGGGCTACAGTGCTGAGGTCATCTCCGTAATCCATGTCTGCCAAGAACAGAAAGCTGTTCAAATAGAATGGTCCATTCAGATATTCATGAACATGATTCATGGATTATTTAAATGTGAAAATAATGAATTAAAACAAACCATGATAGTTTATCAGTTTTCAAAGAAAAAAATAATAACCAAAATCAAATTCAATTTGAATTCAGAATCTAGTTCAGAATGCAAAATTTGGTCAAATTTTAGAGTTTGTTTAGAGTCCAGACCTACTCTATATGCTAAGTGTCTTCAGACAAAAATCTGGTTTGATTTCATTTAGATTTGATTCACATAAAACACTTTACAGCAAAGTGAAAGCAACAGTAACTGAGGAAAAGCAAAAAAACTTAGAGAATTTCATTATTACCAAGTTATGTATATCAAAGATTATCATCCACCATTTCATCTCCCTTGAAGATTTAAATTACAACCAATTAAATGCAATTAAATAGTGAAATATTAATTCAAATAAGACAAATACGAAGCACATACCAAGAAGTCAACATGCTTTTGTGTTATCAAAAAGAGCAACTACAGAAAAACATCTTACTTGAAACATAGTCTACCTGAAATAAAAGAAACAGTCAAGAAAAGATCAACAAGTTGTTTTTTTTATAAAATCAGACTTTCTTTTAAAATTAAATCATTACACCATGACAAATAAAAGTGAATTATTTGTTCATACAGATGTATACAAACTTACAGGTGAGTCCTCTCCAACAACACTCAGTACACTCAGGCTTATGAGCAAGGCTCCTGCTGACAGCATGGTGCTGCGTTTGAGTCTCAGCACAATGCAAAAGGCTAAAGTCTCAGTGATTAACTTTAAAATGCCAAATGTCCTTGATCGCCCACTCATCCCAAATACTCGCCAATC
>JAPZDY010000014.1:9308971-9331402 GCA_029783645.1 Ctenochaetus hawaiiensis | reverse complement strand
CACAATACATCATTTTAATTAAATTGAACTAATATAACATTGTGAGTATCATATTCCTAGATAAAGTATACCAAATTGCCTTACTATGAAATCATAAGAATTACAAAGATAAACAAATTTTCGATGTGTGTTGGTTAAAAAGACTCACTCAGATATCCTTTTACACATTTTATGATTATCTTTATTTACATTTGCTGGATAGAAACAAGTTAAAACACTAATACAAATGAGATCATTCTTCATTTTGGAGATGAAGTGAGAGCTTTTACAAACATAAGCCGACATATGCAGCAGGATATGGCCACATGCATCCTCAGGAGAGTAAATGAAAAGCAATCCAGTCGATGAATGTTCTCACGCTGGCGTACACACCAGGCTTGTACTTCTTTCCACAGCCGTCGCCCCAGCTCACCACACCGACAACATAGTGGGTCCCGTTGCGTTCACACACCAGAGGGCCACCAGAGTCACCCTGCAGGAACAGAGAGGAAGTTTTGTCAGGATCCTTTTTTTTTTGTCATGTCTATTGTTAATAAGAAGAAAAACATCACAGACCTGACAGGAGTCAACGCCTCCTTTCATGTTGCCTGCACAGAACATGCTGTCATCCAACGCGCCTCCGTAAACATGGGGGGCTTTACATTTTTCCTGGGAGATCAGGAGGACGCGAGCATCCAGCAGCTGGTTGGTGCCGTACCTCTCTGAAACAAGAACAGTCACATAAATTGAAATGTAAAAATGCATTCAGTGACACGTTTAGTCAAGTCTTAAAGTCTGTGGCTCGAGGTTAAGAAGCTTAAACAAGTATAAGGATAAAACTTACAATTTCTCTTTTTTTGTCTCTTATATCAATACTGTGATGCACTGATTCCGACTTTTGCCTATTTTTTGCTGCAGTTTATGTCCAATAATGTAATAATGTGAAGATTTGTGGATAATTATGCCGTACTGTATGAGCACAGGTGCAAAATATTACTGAATAATACTGTTAGTCACTGTTCACATTGTTTGTATGGAACTAACTGTTTTCCAACATGGAGAATATAGAGGGTATATCTGAACAGTGTTTTATATATGATTTATTTTTGTAAATCCTGTTGATTGTGTTATTTTTTTTAACTGTTTTCTAGATGCAAGTTATCTACATAGCTAATTCTGGCTAAATGGTTGTGTCGTGTGTTGTCCCTAAAATAAAGTTATAAGCTAAACTACACTAAATACCTTTAGTTTGTATTTTCGTAAACTACTAACCATGCTTTATTTGGATGACTTATTTCAACTTGAAAATGCTTAAATTCCTTTTGGATGAACCATGACCGATCCAAATTTAAATACTTATACCTGATAATCCTACAATAATTTGATATACAGCCTGAAATTGTCGTTTCATACTCAAATGATGCTTACTCGTTTCAGTCACGCCCCACCCTGAGATCACACACTCGGTCCCGTCTTTGAAGGGCTGGTTTGGCAGGCAGACGGTCTTTACAAAGCGTGTTTCTTTGGCACAGAACGGCTTGTTCATGACTCTCAGCTGAAGCATGGCTGCACAAGAAAGGTTCAGTGGTAAAAGTCCTGTCATACAGTTCATTTAAAAATGTTTAAAGAATCAACAGGTTTCCATTTTAATTACATTTAACTGACTAATGGGGGGAATCTATTTTTGCACCTCACCAACATCATTATGAAGAGCGGAGGGGCTTTGTCTGTACTCCTCATGCACGATGGCCTTCTCCACTGGAATGACCTGATCGTAAACTTCATCCTTTTCTATGTCCACTCCTCCCAGCACCACCTGCATTTCCACTCCGCTTTTTCTGAATAGATATAACAATCCCCAAAGGAGAGTTAAAAGTGAGTTTGATTAAACCTGTGTATGTACAAATCAAATCAAACACTAACACCACCTACATGCAGTGTGCAGCAGTGAGCACCCAGCAGGACTCGATCAGGACGCCTCCACAGAAGTGGCTGAAGGGCCCGGTGGAGCCTTTGGGTCTGGTCTGCAGGGAAACCTGCCAAGGATGAGCCCCAGGAAGAGACTTCTTCCCTCCGAATATCCTGGCTGCGCGGCTGGGCTGCGGCCGTCCACACTCAGAGAACTGGGCAGCGAAGAGGTCCGGCTTGGCTGGAGTTTGTTCTGTGACACTAACTGTTTGTTGTGTGGGTGTAGCTGGGATGGATAAGAAATCTAAATTAGCAAAAAAAGGGGGTACAGAGGCCAGATCCTTTCTTTGAGGATGTGAATGTGTTTTACCTGTGGCACACTGTCTGACATTACAATAACTCCACTTCAGTTTGTCATTTTTTTTAATGAAGCACCATGGCTGTTCATCTCCATCAGGGTTCCTTGAATAGATGGAGATTTTAAAACAAGTATGTAGCTCAGCATCACTATATTGATACATACATACATACATACGTTACAAGATTCAATAGCTAGCAAAACTTGGTAAGCAAAGAGCTATTTAATTTATATATTTTATAGCTTTTTAAAGCTTTTCTGAACAATTATCAACTATAATAAACCAATTCAAACAGCTTTGTCACAAAAGCATCGACAAACAAAGTACTGTTTGAGTACATCAGCACTTTTGTATTTACATATAAACTCAAGTCAAGATTATGTCAACACTAAACATATAGCAATAATAACATGACTCCTGACCTGCAGTAGCTATGTGGCCCAAGTCCATCGAAGCCTGCGTACTCTTTGAAGGGATCCCCCCCTTTCTGCAGGATGAAATAGGAATTCCAGTCCAGGCAGTCCTCCCCCTCAGCGGTCACACTCACCATGCCGCGGTAAGACTCTCCGTTCTCTTGGTAACAGTCGTTGGGTCCTAGAAAAAAAAACTTTCTCTTTAGCTTGGTAATGGGTGTTTTCTTAAAGGATAAGAATATGTGGTGTATGGAAATTAGGACAGTTAAAAATTTTTCATTTACCAACTTCACAGAACTTTCCACTGTATCTTTCAGGACAGGAACACTTGAATGAGGAGCGTTTGCGACCCTTCAAGCAAGTTCCTCCGTTCTGACAGGGACTGGGCTTGCAGGGCGAAGCTTTGAACACAGGCAAGAAAATCACTGTATGATGTCCAGTGTAAGAGACTAAATGCAAAGGAACTTTTAAAGTGCAATATTACCCAAAAAAATGAGATTCTCTTAAAAACAGACCTTTCTTGCAGCTGGGTGGTCTGTATGGAGCTCTGCACTTGCACTCATAGAATGGAGACGTAGATGTGACGACACAGCTTCCATGGCCACATTTCACGTTCCTGCAAACATCCCTCACTGGAAAACACTTAGTTTCAATTTATCATGATTTGCTTATTCAAAAACTACATTCAAATGCAGACAAAACATACTTATTTAAATCATTTTTTGTGCTTATTTTATACTTTTTCTTGCCAGCACCAGAGGGCGTCAATGTCATTATTTTCCAATCCTACACATATTAGCTCTAAATTGAAAGTGTGTAAACTATTTGTCATTATGATGCTCCAGATATTTCTCTTCTAAGAGTGTAAGAATATATAGAGCCTTAAAATAAACATTGAAAGCCTGTAAATATTGTAATCGAAGCTCTGATACACATGATTTTATATAATATAGTATTAAAAAGTCGGTTTGTTGGAAAGGTAAAATAAAAAAGTTCAAATATCTATTTGCTATGTATTTGCACACATTCATAACAAACAGTGATACCTGTCTCACACTTCTTTCCTGTGTAAGGCTCAGGGCACAAACATTTAAAGCTCCCATCAGCAGCGTGGTCACAGATGCCACCGTTCAAACACGGGTTTGGATCACACTGATCTGAATGGAGACAGAACAACTTCAAATGTTTGCAAATACAGAGACCTCACATTCAGTCTTATCAAGGATTATCAATCAGAAGCAGAGTGCATTTGATTGTGTGGATGTCCAGATCAATACATCTTAATACAGAGGAGACAGGCAAGTTAAACTCCTGCAAGCATTCAGTATATACAGGCAATCAAAGCCTAACCTTTGGTATGAGAGAGGGCAATGTTACCTGTGACATCTAGGAGTTCATACAGCCAGTCGGCTACAGACCAATCAAACTCTTCTACAGGGCTCAGGGTGGGATAATCCTCATAAATATACTCATAACCTGAGAGGAAAACAGAGCAATTCAAGCATTCCAGTTGTGTAAGTGCGATTAAGTCAAATGTTAGTTTAGTAAAAACCAAGAAGTGACGTTTTTACCACCAGTGTCATCCGTTCCTACGTATTCCTGTATAAAAAACAAAAAACTAATCTTATCATGTGAGGTCAGTTTTGTACCTTTTTTTAAATACTAATACCTTAAAAATGATGTTTTTAATGCAAACTGAGTTCATCCTGTTCTACTATGCATACTCACATAGTATTCTTGTCCAAGTGCAGTGAGAGCACACAGTTGTAGGAGCAAAGCAATGGAGCAGACCATGTTCGTGTAGACCCTGGCCATCATGAGACCAACAAGTCTAAAGTATGCTTTTCCCTCAGATCAGTCCTGAATAAGATAGAGGACTCTCCACCTACCTGTTAATCATTTGAACCCCGCATTGATGTCACAGGTGACATGTGACCCAAAATGTTGCCTTTTTTGCCCTGTGACCTTTATTTTTGTTGAGGTAGTCAAAAAGTAAAGGCAGTCAGCGAGCAGCTCTTATACAGAACAAATAAAGCCAGAGATCAAGAAGCTAAAGCTGGGCCGTACTCTTGCAAAACACACTGCTTGAGTGATGTGTTTTTTTAAATAAATGAGATAATTTGTTTTGCTTAAGTGAGCAGGTGCAATTTCATCACAAAATCTGATTAACAGTTTACAATTTTATAAAGTTCTAAGTATTTTGCAATGCTGCAAAATACCATCACTTAGTAATGCGCTGTGTATGTCCTTACTCATTCCCATTATGCTTTATCACACTTCTGAGTGTGACAATGTTGAAGTAATTACTGGTATTATTAAAGGACTATGCTTGTGTTTTTGTGAATGGTAGCACAATTTATTAACAATTCCACTACCAGGAAGCCTTAGAAAGCGTATCACACTTTTGCAATTGTTCAAATGTGTTTTTTCCCCCATTTTCCAAGCAGCTGTTCTGTTTAATTCATGTTACCATAAGAATTAATAAAATTGAGCTTGCACAGATATGCAATGTATTAACCTTAGGCAAGTTTCATAACTGCATAACCGTTGTTTGGTAAAACAGTTAAAAGTGATATACACATGTAAAAAGTCAGTGGTGTGCTTGTGTGCTGGAGAGAAGTTTTGGCATCTGCTGAGGAGGAATTCCATCTTTTGTTGTCTGTCATGAATAATCCTAAAAATTAAATGTAACTCTGTGACACAATTCAATTCAAACAATGATCCTCCTTGTAGACACAGTTTGGATTTGTCAGCTGAGCTGTTTTTTATTCAAACAGTGATCGCTTTACAGTGGGACCGATAGCATATTCTCAATATACAGCACTGTATATAATGTACATTTGGTGTATGTGGAGAATTCAGAGTTAAGATCAGACCACTATCTCTCACTCCCTGTTCATTCACCTCGTCTGCAGGTACAACGGTCATCACCTGTTTGAACAGTGTCCGCTCAGTTAAAACTGATCCAGGGAGTGCTTGTAAACAATATATAATGTAATATACCATTCAACTTTATCCTTGCTTTTATGTAGGTAGTCCATTGTCATTTCATACAACACTCCAAATACTTGTTGATGGCTCCACAGACACATCAAAGCTCAACCAGAGGATAATCATGATAAGTGCCTCAATCCTTGATTGTTGAACAGTATGCTGTAAATGCATCTAATATTCATGCATCGATCTAGTGGTGTAATAAACCACATGCAGAGAAAAGTCACCACTTGATTTTGTTTAGAAGAACCCTCTAAACCAAAAATGTTCACATTTCCATTGCAATCTCCCAATGTGCTAACCTTTAAGACTGTTCTCTTAAACATACAATTCATTGTCTTCGGCCCCAGAAAATGGCAAGAAAATCTGGTGCAATTCACAGGTTTTTACACTGGAAACAAGAGAGGGCAGGGGGCAGTTTCCAGCAAGTAAAAATAATATAAAAAGTCTATAAATATAGGCATATAATGCTAACTTTTAGGAGCAAAGTCAGCAGCAATAGTCAGTCCTTCTCACTATCAAACTCCATGACAACAGATCAAAAATAAGCCACAGCGTGTCCAGATGCTTGTTTGTCTTTTTGTTCTGTCTGCTCGCAGAGTGAGCCTTCCATCAGGCCGAAGTACAGTCTCAGGTATCAGTCACATGACCAAACTTGTTCATGTGTATTCGGACTTGCGGATGTAGTTGGAAGGCACATAGCCCCGCCGGCCTCCTGCCTCTCCCAGCCACCACTCACTGTTGCCGTTCATATCCTGGAACTCCAGTATTCGCAGCCTCTGATTAGCTGAGATGCTCAGTTCATTAGCGCAACGGGCATCGAAGGAGTAGAGAGCGTAGTAAATCTAAAAATAACAAAAGAAAAACAAAATGTCACTGTCAGTTGTGTTTACTTACTTGTAAAAACATTTTTTGGAGAAAATAAGAATTTGCTCAACTATGTTCACCAGCTAGTCGCTAACTTTTCCTGATGTTTGTTGGCAGGTACATTAAGTTTATTAAAATTTTTCAAAATGAAACAGCTTGCAGTTGCAGCTAAAAACACAATCAATGAAACAAATAAGAGTAAACCAAAAGAGAAAGGTTGAGAACCATAATACCAAAACATTGAGATGAAAGAAACTAAAACTGTTGGGTAATAATCCTTTGTGGGTTCATCACAAGGAGCAACCCTTTTCACATTTCCATTTCCATTGATATCAAACCAAATCTCACCTGATGACCATCTACGTCACTCTCAGGCTCTGGTTCTGGCTCCGGCTCGATGTACTCGTCTCTGGCATACGCTGACCTCTTCTGGCTGCTATTATCTCCATTCCTCCACTGGTATGAGTTGTAGGTTTTGTCTGTTTGTCCATACCGCTGAGATCGATTGTTTCTCTGTGAAGAATAAGACTCCGTCTCCGAGAGGTCTGACATCTCCCTCTGGCTGCTCGTACTTGTGTAACTCGTATCGTACATGTCTTTGTGATTGCCCGAGTGGCGGTAAGAAGGCTCCGTGTCTCTGTGACCGGGGGAATTCCGGTGTGTTTGGTCAGAAAATTCCCTGCGGTTAGAAGGATTTCGTGGTGAAGAGTTTATGGAGTTGCTCTGACTGGCAGAGTCAAGGTTGGGCACTTCTCTCTGGAGGCTCCTCCTTGATGAGGCAGAGTCCAGCGAAGGGTGTGGCGATGAATGACTTGGCGGCTGTGATGCGGAAAAGCTGACTGTGGCCGTTTCCTGGTTGAAGGTCAGCGTGCTGTTGCTGTTTTGACGTGAGAAAACAGGGGAGGAGCCGCCGTAGCCTGATTCATTGGACGACTGGCTTTCGATGGAGACATCTGACTGGCTCCTGCGTGGGTTGTAGGGTTTGAGGAAGGAGCTGTACACAAAACCCTTTGTGACTGCAATTTAAGAAAAGCAAGAGGAGACAGAGATATAGATTTTATTGCTGCAACATTTTTCAGCCATCAAAACATGGTCAATTGATCTAAGTGCAAACGACCTACCTCCATTATCAATTAGCCAACGGTTGTTGCTACCCATGGGGTCTTGCTGTTTGATCACACCAACAAGATCTCCTTCTTGTATAGAGACATCCAGATCCTGAGCAGCATTGAAGTTTCTCTCTGCCTGGAAAAGTTTCTCAGGACCGTAGCGTACCATAAGCCCTGCACGGTGCTCATCCGTCTGCACGATGCAGTTGGACTGAAAGGAAGCAGAAAAAGGTTTGTTGTTTGATCATGTTACAGAACTGGAAAAATAAAAAAATGTGTTATGGGGCAAATGGGCCAGTTATTTAACTCACAGGTGTTGGTATTTGCTTTTTAGAGGTCTGCTTCTCCAGGGTCTTCCTCTCAAAGGGCTTTTTTGTGGAGGCTGCTGGAGGCAGGTTTTCTGGGCAGAAGCTGAAGCCCTGCAGAAGTTGCAGAACTTGCCCATACTCTTCTTGAAACTGTGCAATCAGGTTGGTCTCTGTGCCAGCTTTGTTTGAAAACTGGAGGCAGAAGTAATGAAAAATATCTGAGTTACTAGCAGAATGTGGAGACAAATACATCTATAAAGGAATATTTTCAAGTGTCTCACTTGCTTCAGCACCCAAAATAATCAAAGGCCACTCACAACCTGTAGGAGGGGCTTCAGCTCTCCCAGTGTCGTCTTCATGAAGTCCTTCTGTGCTTGAGCGAAAGCCCTCACACAGCCTGTAAACAGCTCCTCTGCTGCACTGTGGAACTTGGGAAGTTCATCCAGGAGTTGGGCGTTTAGCGCCTCATAGTTGTTGCGTGCCACCTGCAGCTCGTCCTGGACGCGACGGTCCTTGAGGCGGTCGGCCCGCTCCTTGCAGTTGTCGTAGTCCAGCAGCTTGTCGAAGCGTTTCTGGATGAGTTTGTGTGGCCCAGCGAACATGAGGAGGAGCTGGGTGAGCGGGTTGATGACTAAGGCCTCTGTGCGCTCCTTCTGCTCAGAAGAGAACAAGAAGGGTTCACAAATGATGTGATCTGATTACAGTTGGTTCTCTTAAACACCCAGTAACTCAGTAAAGCTGAAGAGAGGATGAAGACTTACAAATTGTGTAAACTGTTTGTCACTGATGCAGCGGTGAGCTCTCTGGAAGCGCTCAGGGTCAAAGATGCTGCGCTCTGTGTAGATGTCACAGAAACTGATGGCTGCCAAGACCTTCACAGATGCCGACTCCTGAGCAGATTATTTCAATATATTCACAGTATGAGTCAAAACAGTATATTGATTTAAGGTAAGATATTAAAAAATTTGTAAAAGGCAAAGTAAGAGAAAGTGTTATTTAGTCTACTTATAAGTTCTGATATGATATTGATCTGATATTTTTTTCATGTATTTTGTTAAATTATTCATACCCTTATATGTTGCAGATACAAGGAAATGTCCCTGATAAAAGACTTGATGAGTCTCTCCTGCAGCCTGAACTTCTTCTCAGCCTCATCAAACGCTTCGTCTTTAATCTGGGAAAAAGACAGACAGCAAAGACAAAGACAGATTAGACCAAATACCCTTTCATTCACAACTTTCAGGCAGTTTTCTCTCCACTCAGGCTGAGAAGCCGGGAGCAGTGATGTACCTGGGGCGATATTCCTGTGAGGTGTTTGAGGTGGCTGCTAACTCGGTTGGATTTTTTGATAATGGAGTGCATGCTCAGCTTGGAAATCTTGTCAATGAATGTGTCCTCATCGCCTTTTCTGTACTTCACCACTGTGGACAGCAGAGGGAGAACATATCAGATTGTGTGATCTGGATAAAAGCAACAAAAAACCCAAAAATTAATCAGGCTTTGAGTGATTTTTACCAAGGTCCTTTCTGCGCTTGTACTCATTGATGTTTACGTTGATCTCTTTGACAGCCTGCAGAGCCTGAGTCAGCTGGGGTCGGTCATGGTGGCCCTCCGGTGTGGCCCCCAGCAGCTCCATCAGCAGTAGAGGATATCGCATCACCCGCTGCACCGGCTTGATTAGGAAAGAGCCAAGGTTGATGTAATTTGTTTTCCCCCTGGAAAAAGTCACACACAGGCAGCAGATAGGGTTGATTGAATGTACAAAATAGACTATTTGAAGTGTGAGAGGATTCCACCCACTATCACAGCCACAGCTATTGAATCACGTCTGTGTATCATGTGGATTGTATGATCCAATGATATGAAACCATCATCATACAAACATGTATCCTGATGATGAACAGCAGGTTTTGGGAGACACAAAGGAACAAGGAATGCACAATAAAACACAATGATTTGCTTGATTTTAATGCAATCTACAGGACAAAGCTGTTTTGAAACTGCAACAATATCATATGCATTAATTAGTTTTTGTTATTAACACAATTTTGATGTGATGCCTACATTGAGAAAAAATTTTTAAAATTTTTTTGTCCTTATAACAAGATCCTTTTTTGTTGTTTACAAAATGAGGATAACAATAGTGTTTTATTTGTGGCATCTTATTGGCCTTAAACCAGTTTCCACTTTTAAAAACATGTAAAAACACATTCTTGCATTTAAGTTACAGGTAAAAAACACATGCAATTTCACATTTTCATGATACTAAAGGTAGATTTTTTGATTTGAAAAAGGACAAACATGAAAATAGCCGCATTAACATTGCTCATATCTGGTACTATGAATTGCAGTTCTTGTATTTGTCCAGGAGATGGCATTAGTGTTTGCCAGAATCAGAATGTCCACAGCAGAGACATGGAGAGATCATGTTGGATATTTCTCCTCACAACAACAGTTTACAGTATTCACATGCACATGCAAACACCACCAAGAAAATATGAATGAGTCCAGCTTCGAGCAAGGCAAGGAAATTAAAATGGTAGCGAAGATGTTCTTAGAGTCCTCACAATCAGCTATCACTCACATACACACAAGCACACACAGGCAATTTCAAGGAGGGTTAATGAGCAAAAGGCACGCGGTCAAGATGATTTTCATGCTGGAAATCATGGCGACACTCGTTTTGGAGACTTACCACTCGCGATATATGGCCCTGTTGAGGTTAGAAAGAGATAGAAAGATGACAAAAAACAGGATTTATAAACCTATGATCTCATGAAAACCTTTGTGAATGTTCAGTGTTCATCATGAGTATGACATTCAGCACAGCTTTAAAGAACATGTATTTGCTTTTGTACAGATTAAACCCACCGACCTCACTTAAGCTTTAAAAGGTCAATAAAACAATCAAGCCAACTGCTCCTGCTGTTATGGTTTTTGTTCTAAACTCTCTCTCTAAGCTGGACACAGGCCCGGTGTTGCAGAACAACTTGGCAGTTTCTAGAAACTGGCAGAACACGTGACCTTGTCAAAGGTGTAAAGGTTGCAACAGACGCAAACACTCTTTAGAAAAGAGTTTTGTTTCCCTGAAAAAAACTTTCAAAAAACTTTCTGGTAAAGTTACAGAAGGAAAAAAAAATTTAAAAAGAATTTCAAAGTAAAAAACACTTTGTAAGATTAGTAGTGTAATACTTTCTCTTTAGAAACCAGTGACCATTTTTGTCAAAAGCTTCCGGTCTGACACAGCCGGTGTTTATCTTCAAACACGTCTACATTTTACAACACTGTCATCTCAAGTGTCTGAGTCACTGCAGTGAAACTGGACAGGTGAAACCAGGTAGGGCGCATTCTTTGACTGCTACACATTACTGAGCACTACAAGTACACCAAGAGAGCACAAATACAGGAGGAGGAGTGGGCTAAAGGTGCCTTTACAGAAAAAAAAACAGACTCCTAATTGTAAATATGTGTTTCAAACAGGAAATCATCAACCCAGGTACATCACAGACAATCATCTACGAGAGGTGAAAATAGCTTCATACAACAAACGCTGTAACAACACAGTTCCCTTTCCACTTTCGTCTCTTTTTTTACATATTAAACTAAACAATACATGTTCAGCTGCCTTATACAGGTACTTAATTTGAACTTAACATTTGTATTACTGGCCACTCTCACTAACATGTTTTCATGCTTTTAACACACACAAACATGCTAATTTTTTGTCACTCACGTGCAAAAGATCTATTTTTAGTCAAACATACAGGCTGAAGCTGAAGTCTAAAACAAATATGACATTTTTTCAAACATTTTCTTTCTTTCGGGGACTCACCTAAGTCTCTCCAGACACTCCAGCACGTGGCACTGGATGTTCTCATCTTTCTCGTAGCTCTCCAGCAGAGAGATGGCATCATCGTGGTTCTGGCAATAGATTTTATAAACCTCCTCCAGTTCTCCTTTGAAGTCAAGAAATACCTTTCCTGAGAGAGACAAAATGGAGAAACATATTTACACGTTTTCAAATGAGGAAAGGAAAGAAAGAAAAGGAATATAAATTTAACTAATGTAAAAAAAATGACACATGACACTAATACACACACATACACACAAATCGTTTGTGCAAACAGATATCTGGGCTGTTAAGGGGCCATACAGAGAGACCTTTGCATACCACTATAAAATCAAATAGAACTTCACATTATCATCCTTTAGTTTACTTCCTCCTTCAATAGCTTTTGCCAACATGCGTTCAAAGTCTTACTCTGCTAATAAAGTTTGATTAGTTGACAGTTTAGGGTTGAAACATTAATCACAGTATGTGGAAAGGCACCATCTGATTGCATTTTTAAAGACGGGCTTCTTACCAATGGAGTCTGTTTCCTGCAGAGTTTCAAACAGGCGCTGCGACAAGTCGATCACCGAGTTGATGTTTCCAAAGAGCCCTTCGAAGTCCACATTCTTCACCTGTAGGAAAAACACATGGAAAGTTTTAAAACAGGGATTCCAGCCCCTCTGGGAAACTAACTAATAGACACAGTTTGTCTTTTGGAGTGTTTGAGTTGTGTTTTTTTGTATGTAAACAAAAGAAAACCTCTTATCTTGGGTTTCAGAAACCTGATTATGCCAGCTGAAGGACTCTGATAGAAACCATGATACGGTGTACACTATGTAAACACTGAAGGGTCTCTGTCACGTTGACATGTGCATCCTCCACCAAACGTGTGTTCATCAGTAAAAAAAAATCAAAAACAAAATGACTGACAGCATTATGATGATCTACAGGCTGAAATAAAAGTCTGACAGTGCTCTCATCACCCATTACTGAAGATTAGAAGAGAGTAGACCTTTCATGATTTAGAGCCCTTACCTGCTTCTTCTGCATTGGCTCAATGATCTCCTCCACACACATCTGTAGGTCTTTGATGTAGTCCTTCTCTGTCTGCAGCAGCTCCTCGATGACCTTTGACCTCTTCTCCAGCATCCTCTGCTCAGGATCCTCAGTGCCTGTCCCAGCCGCGGGGGTGGTATCCGAGGTCTCGGTGGAGTCCAGGGATTTGGGTTGAGACGATAGGAGTGTCATTTCTGGAAAGAAGGGAGAGGAGACGGACTGAGCTCCATCTATAAATTCTCTCTATCAGTGTTTGATCCTAAAGACACTTTGCTTTTATCAAGAAGCAGTGAGACCATTCATTGTGACATTTTGTGTAACAGTGGGAGACAAATATATTAATTTCTTTTGCTTGTATCACCTCTGTTGGTTCGCTACAATAAAACTGGCATTGACATAAAGCGTGTTGTAGCAAAAGGTGACATAAAAGGGTTATTCTTGAGATGACAAAGTCTAAAAAGGGGACAGAGCAAAGAGAAAAACGTTCCCAGCCTATGTCTCCATTCACTGTATCCAAATAAACTCCTGCCCACCCACCGACCCACCCACCGGGTCCGCCCTTTACTCTTCGTCTTGTCTGATGAGCTTTTGATCAATGCCTCTGCTATCACTCCCAGAGGGATGATCTCTGGGGATGCTTGGGACTGGAGGGAGAGCCTGCTTCATGCACCACTGCTTTTTATGAATGGATCCAAAACTGGAGTGGACTCAGGCTCTTTGTGTGTGGCACAATGGCCTGTGACAGCAACTACAGACATACAGGCTTTCAGGGACCGGGGACACATTAAAGAGGAGCCAGTTAAAGAGGGACTGAGGGAAGAGATATGACTGTGCTGGAGGCTGATAATGCAAGTAAAACAAAAGCTAATACTAAGAAAACAGAGCTAGACTTTTTCTACAAACACCTTTAATCATTAAATCTTCTTTTTGTATCTTTTCTGGAGACCTAAGGTGTTGTTCCATGTATGAATTATCTTTATAAATCAGTTGAAGAACACATTGCTGTAGTTGGAGACTTATGTTTTAAATGTGCTGCATCTTAGTAGGGGAAGATGCAGCATGTGCTGCGCTGCATTGACAGATGACAGTGACGTCACCCCTCGCTCCTAGAACAGATGCTGTCCAATGCTAATGAAGTTATCTCTGCTTACCCTTGTGTGACCTGGTGCACTGGCAAATACTTTGCACTATATAGACACGGCCAGAATGCTACAGCATCACAGCTCTGATTCAATCACACAAAAGCACTTCAACATATCTGAAAACTTTGCTCCAAAAATGTGACCACTTATCATGAAAAATACAAACTTCTAATGAGTAATTATACAAAAGTCACTGTAAAACTTACACCAAACTTTTTACATTTTGTGGCAACTTTTTTAAAACACATCAAACTCTGTGAGCTGATTGTCTGATCTTTGTGCAACCTGCCTTTTGTCTCCCTCCCACCTTCTCCTCATCCATCTCTCTCTCTTCTTCACGTGACTTGGCTCAAGCTCGACCCAAAGGAGCTTTTCTCATCGCTTGCACCGAATCTCCCCTGCATCATCCGCAACTGCTGCTCTGCAAACTGCCAACACTCGAGCATTCACCCACTTATGAGAAAGTAGTTCACGGATGGGTTTTAAAAGTCATGCAGTAACACAAAACAAAGAGACACCGAAAACAAAGGGTTCAGAATTTAATTGGAATTAATAGGCTTATTCCCACGTTTGATCCTCTACACACACACACACAACCACATCATATGCTCCACTTCACATGCTTAAATGCGCAGCCATTTCCATTATAAACAACCTGTCAAACGGCATGGGCTGATTTTGACCTACTTCTGTGAAATTCCACTTTTCTTTGTTCTGTGAAGTAATTCAAAGAGGCTACACACAACAAAAGGCTTGGAACAGTCTTTTAAATCTAATGTACAGCAAAATGCCTCAATAACAAAATATTCTTTGTCTGACTACTGATTGAGAAAGAGATACATCACAGCTTGCACAACACACAATCTCATTAAGTCAGGTGCATGTTGAACAGGATCTGCCTGTGTCACCCAGTCAGCAGCCACAGGAAACACCCACATAACAATCACTTAGTATCTTCTGAATCACACACCTGTGACTGGAAGCCAACTAAGAGAGTTTAACTGCTCAGTTTTCTTTTTGGGAAAACCAGGAAAGTAAATCATTACTGTATAGCAATGGTTTGACTGTAAACACCTGTTGATTGAAGACCTGCTGCACCTGATAATGCAGTTCTAGTAATCGTACAAAAAAAAAATCTGGAAGGTTTGTTTGATATGGATGTGCATTATTATTGTATGATGTTTGGGCTGCAATATGGAAAAGACTTTAAAATGGTTTTTGATGAGATTTCTATTACTGATTTGCTTCTGATTCTCTGATCAATCCTTTTCTGATAACATTCTTGAGGACAGTATGACACTTTTTTGCTTTATTGTTCTTCTATGGAGCAACTGAACTGAGCTGGCTTTTTAAAAAAAGCATCACTATATTTTAGTGCAAGCATTACCTTCATATGTTGAAGCAGGAGGAATGTTCAGTTAACACTGCATATCTTTTTGTCTTTCACTATTAAAACTAATGTAAACAGAAAGTCAGAGATTGTGTGTCCCAGCTTTAAGTGCCTGTTATGCACAGGCCTTAACAGGTGGAATCAATTGTGTATAAGCTTGTTTCCAAAAAGCAAGTTCACTCCTCTGGGTATCTGTGCAGAGTTAAAACTCTTTTGACATCAGCGCATGTTTCAGATTTGGAAAAAGACTCAAAGATCTACTCAACAGAGATTCAAAAGAATTAAGTGAACCTGCTTCTTGAACAGGAGCCTGAACGCTTCCTAGAACTCAGACGATTTTTAAATAGTATGAATTGGTTCCTGTTTGTAATTACTGAACCTTATGAATCATGTTCAGCATTGAGCTTATAGATAAAAATACACAGCAGGTTGGATTTCTGGGGCAGTCACAGCAGGGAGTGTATTTAATGGCAGTATAAAATGACTACATCTCTCACTACACTGCACCTTCTGTCTCCAACCACACAGTGTGACTGCAGCCACAGTCGCAGCTCATGATGGATTAACAGAAACAAAGTAATGGCATCAAGTGGCACAAATACATGACAGCTTAGTCAGGATGCATGGCGTATTGCTGAGTGATGCTGGGATGAATTTACTTAGAATTATGGTTTATATTCATAGTCTCATCTGTAAAAAAAATATAGGGCTTTTCAGTTTTTTGGTTTGCTAAGCAAGTTTGACCTCACCCACAGAGTAAATGGCACATAGAAATAAATAATTTTCTCTGGCTTAACCCACTTAAATGCATGCAATGATGTTTCAAATACTTACTGAAAATTAAATTTGGTAACAGAAAAATAGATTTACATCTTGGACTTATTTAAGTCTTAAATTGAAGACAGGCATGGTAATGACGCAGTTTTAATTTGGCGGTCTCTTATCAATACCTTTCTAATTAACATTCAAAAAAGTGTCAACAACAACTGCAAAAACATGTAAACAAACAATATGTAAAATTTGACCAAAATTCACAGGTGAATTCTCTCTAAAACACAATAAGTTCACAACCTCTCTCTCACACACACACACACAAGGACAAAGGGGGAGAAATGAGAACAAGAAGAGGCTTCACCCACCTGCTGCCCACAACTTTCTTCAAACCACTTAAAAAACAAGCACACTACCCCCCACACACACACATACACACACACAGTGGTTCAAACAACGGCAACCATTCTATGATAGTCCATTGTCAATCTGAAGTCCAGCTCCTGAGCCCTGTGGAGGACCGCGCGTCCCGCTGCAAAAACTCCATTCCAGACCTCCAATTACCATGAGAATGGATGGGAACCGACCACCATTAAACACAAACACACACACAGGGACACACACAACACAGAGGACGACCACTCTAGCAGAAAATAAAACCTGGAGCTGGACTTTAGCTGTTCATTACTTCAAAAGAAAGCATGTATTTAACTTCAAAACAACAAAATGTCTTTCCTTAAATTTAATACAACCTTTGAGCTGCTTTACAACCAACACCGGAAATCTATTGAAACATTTTCCAACAAGAAGCAACTCCTCCACCTGCTTTGTGCATTGCATCTTGGGAGAGTAAACTTTAGCAACCCACTAAGAACTAACCATGATTGGTATGCATGCTGTTAGTTTTGAGCAGACTTTATTCTGTCAGTTTTTCTGTATGAACATACGAAATAAAACCTCTTAGAATCACTATGTAGTCTAAAATCGGGACAATTTACCTGCTGTGTGCTGCTGTTTGTAAGCTAGAGTAGTATATATCTTTAAATCAGACATGACAAAAACATATGGTTGCTGTGGTTTAACTATGCATGTACTTAAAGCATCATCTGTTTTAAGACTTGTTACCATTTTTTTAAATTTAGATTTTAACTTTGATGGTGGATATTCAGAAACTGACCCCTTACTTATACCTCCTGTTTATCCGGTTGTGTTTCCTTCAATTCTCAAATATCAATAACACTTTCTGAGCCATGTACACTCACAATTGTCTGCAGCAATGTGCATAAAGGGTTTTGTTTGGTTATAGCGTGTCAGAATCAGTGAAGTCTAGTCCGGTTTTGCGTCGAGTCTGTCTCATGTTTCACAGTCTGCTGACACCTGACCAGTCTCCTCCTCTGACAGGCTGAATTCTATCACACTGATGAAGCTTTGATTCAACATCTTTTCCTTCAATTCTCCCAAGTTATCTTGCATTTAAGGATATTTTTAACATACATATAGTCTGCAAATCCACTCATTTAAGTATGTTAATATTCCTTCATTTTGTCTTCTTGGACAAATAACTCTGTCAAGTGTTCTTTTACTTTGTGGCACAACTAAAGAAAATCCAGTTTTAAACTAATACTTTTCTGAGTTCATGCCTGTCTCCAGTTTGCTACACAAGTAGCAGTACAAAGTCAAAAGTCTGCCCCCATACAGAGCGTGCTAAGGTCGAACACAATCAGTGCTGTGTGTGTATGAGTATGTGTGTGTGTGTGTGTGTGTGTGTGTGTGTGTGTGTGTGTGTTCTGCTCCAAAGTTCACAGCAGACCGCACAGTCGCCAGGGCAACACGAATAGCGGGGGCCCTCCTCATATCAAGCCAAGTTTTTGAGAGCAGGGAGTGGCTTTGCTGAAATGATCACATGGGAAACTCTGTGTGTGTTTCAGAGAGTTTAGTTGGGACATGAAGCATACTTGAGAATAAGTTCATACAAGATCCCAGACCTTTGGAAATGCCAACACTAGAAACAGTGTTTACCTAACAACCTGCAAGCCATGACTTGTGATTAATACTAGATGTATTTTTAAAAAAATCATGACGCTAGAAGCTGACTTTCAATGTCCATGTCAGCACAGGGAGAGTAGATATTAGCCAGACTCTTAAAGGGCTTCAAACTGTGCCCTTGTACATATTAACTTTGTGTTTTAGAGAAAGACTCAAATATTTTTCACTTTACTTTGTTGTTTCCTCAGTCTTTTGTCCACAAGGTTGCACCAGGTAGAGGGACGCTTACAAATGGAGAAAGGGGAGTTTATTCAGTGACATACCATCCTGTTTATCTCTTTTAGTGTCTGATGTCAAAAGGTCACATTCCTGTTCCTGGCAAAATCTCACAGCAACCGTTATGTGCCATTGTTGGAATTTCCTCATAATTACTGCCCAGTCTTTAAATCATGACTCATTAAAAAAGCAGTTCACATACTGATACATGTAGCCTTTTCCGTCTGTTTTTTCCAGAGTTAATCCTGTGTTTAGTGTCTGCTATTGGACACCAAAAGATACAATTCTTCCTGTTTGCAGGTGGATGAGGCCGCAGTCTAATTTGTTTACCAAGACTGTGATCTCTGGCTTCCTTGGAATTTCTCATTTTGCCTCATTTCAATGTTGAACAACGTCCAATTACTTCAAGAGACCATCAGTTTTGCATATGTGCAGAGAGCGCTTTGGAGGAACCAAGACTATTAAGCGAGGAATCTATTCAACCAAGACGGCTGTGCTATGTTCAAGTTAATAGAGAGTTAAAGAGAGAATAATGGGTCCACTGGGTCTCACAGGTAGTTTGGTGGTACACACTAGTGCAACAACAGTAAAAAATATATAAAATATTTCTAAATGGTTGAGGATCCCAATGCTAAGGATAGTAGCTTTTACTGTCTGTGGGAAAATATATATTTGCTTAGTGCAACCTGTGTGTGAGAGTTGCCTTGAAACTCTGAGATTGATAAACTTGCAACAGTAACCTGTTGCTTTTTGTAGAACATGTAAAGACAAAGATCTGCCTGAGGGCTTTTTGAGTTTTTTCCCACAACTAAGAGAACTGTTTTGTGCATTGCAGTCTGCAAATGAAGGACTGGGTGACAAATTGCTTTCTTTACACTGAAAAGAGTTTGCTTTTTTTCTCTCAAGAGTATATCTCTCTCTGAATGAAGTTTTAATGCTCCGTACAACTGCAATATAAATAAAAATGAACAGGACAGACATTAAAACCTTATAATTATGCTTACTAAAAGCAACAAGATCCAGCGACTATTCTAATAACAACCAATTTAAAACCAAAAATTATACATAAACTTATACTTACAATTCAACATGTGATCACCTCATTGTAATACTGCCTTGACATTGCTAAGTGTTGTTCTGTTCATACAGCCAGTGTTTGAGATAGACGCCCTTGTTTACTCAAAAGATTGAGTCTTTATCACATTACCACAGAAGATAGTGAATCACTGTATGTATGAACATGTACAGTAAATAAATTAATCCATCGGGTTAATGTCACAACAACTTTGATCAACACCTGTGACAACTGTGACTTTTTGTGCACATAAAACAGAACAGTTGTGGAAGCCTTAACCACAAATTAACATTCAAACAGGTTAATTTATTTAAAGATTTATTTAAAGATTAATTTAGGTTAATTTATTTGAAGATTGTTTATCAAACTGTGGTACACCGAAACTGACAAAGATTGGATGATGAATCAAATATTTACTGAAATATTGAGAGAGGGGAATTTTGAAAACAATTTGGGAAAATAACTGATGGAGCACCAGTGTCTCCAAGAGTTAATGGAGGCGAGTGACAACATGTTTAGCTGACATGGAGAAAGAGTCTTGAGCATAGTAGAAGTACAATTAAATCTATGAAAATTTTAAGGTAATTACTCATGTAAGTGTAACCACCCATCACTTATGCAGACTTTTAGCCAAATCATTTTTTGCCAGCTTACACTTTTTAGCTTGCTAGCAGTGAGATAAGACGCCTTTACAGCAATGTTGTCAGACTATCTGAGATCTTTTCCAAAGATTTCCTGTCTTAACTCTAAACTCCCCCACCTCACCAACGCCCACCAATGACAGCGACTGCTCAAGGATTACAGAGGACAACACAGCATACGCTACCAGATCATTGCCAGATGACAACACATTACTCACACAGAGACGCTCAAACCCTGCCCATACAGCACAAGGCTTTTTCTAAAGTTTGTGAGTGCACCATAAACAGAAGTCAAAATGCATGCTGAATCTAAACCCTGACATATTTAACGGGTTATAAACAATAAATAGGTTAAATATGAACTGTTTAAATATATATATTCCTGCAAAATAATGAAGCCTACTATGTTTTTGTCTCCATATATGAACATGAATAACATGCAAGTCTTTGCGAGCACATGCACACACAAACACACACACAATGTTCATCATACATAACTCCATCTAGAACTATAAAGCTACATGTAGGTCAGATAAAACACTGATCTGTAGCTGCTATATAGACTCAGTAGATATTTTAGACTAAGGTTGAGGTCTGCTGTATCTTCATTACAAAGAGCAAAGGTTCTTCTACAAGTTTAAGGCCCATCTCAAAAAGCCTCGACCATTACCTCAATGTCAATGAATTACAGCGTAAACCCAATAAGCCCTTCAACAATATGGACTAATGTTTTTAGCCCTGCAATCAAATGCTTTAGTCAGAGCAAACCCCTGACAGAGCTGAAACAGTTTAACAGGATTAAAGGATGACAAGACACTGCAAAGGCAAGAGTGCATGTGAGTGTGTGTTTTGAAAAATGCCGTCATCTCTTAAATAAGCCTCCAACACGCATACACATACACACACAATGTGTATCAGTTTAGTCCTGCAGTGAAGGAGTCAGGCCAGTGCTGGCCACCGCCTGGCACCAGACAGACCCCCGCCATCCACTCACCATGCTGACGCTAGGGATTAAAACTTAGACTCTTGAAATGGATGTGTGGTGGGGGCCGATGTGTACTTTGTGTGTGTGCGTGTGGCCGTGCATGTGTGCGTGTGTTTCTAGGTGACTGGGGGAGGGGTCCTTGGGCGCCACCTGCTTCTTCTCAGACACAATAAAGCTAGTTAGGAGAGGGCTCTCTCTTTCTCCAATTCCACATGAACGTGAAACACACTCACACACGCGCCCACACAGATCTACTGATGTTAATATTGTATTAGTTATTTTCTGTTTTTACAGATAATGACTGCTTATCAACAAACCCAAGCGACCCCAATCATTCCAACAGTTCACTAGTATTCTTTTAAGTACTCCATACTGTACTTATGAAGAATTATGAGTATTGATTGTCAATACTTCTACTGTTGACCACATAAAATGTGTCTCTAGCATTGAAAGTTTCCATCAAATTCCTGATTACACTCTGAAACTTATTTACTTATGCTCTTGCCGAATATCGAATATTTTCCCACCTAAATCAATCGATTTTTTTTTCATATTTTAAATAATATTCTATTTAGGCACGGTTCTTATTTGACACTGATGAACTGGACAGTTTGGCTTTTAATATATTAAAAGTGGTGTTAAACATGTTACTGTTACCCAGACTTCTTCTTAAAGTGTGAAAGTGTTGGAAAGAATGGATTTGCTATCTGGACCCAGAATCACACTGTCACCCAGTTTTTAAAGATTTCTATGATGCTCAGGCTACATTTAACAGTCTGTAAAGTTTTGCCTCTCTATTTTCATTACAAAGTGTGAATTTTTGGTTGAAAAAGATGGTTTGTATACCAAACATACTTGATATTGTTTTAAATCAGACACTTCATTCACATGAGCTCTACAACTTAAAAGAGTGAGTTTTTAAGAGTACACCTGTCTGAAGACAATGAAATACTGACCGTTCAGCCATACAAGAACTGAACAGACGAGTTAGGTTTGCACATAGCCTCAGTGATGCATAGTGCAAAAACTGCAGACAGTGACAACAAAAACTAAGACCCCACAAAACCCGTTCTGCAGGTTCTTACACCTACAAATACCTGACAGTTCACTTTCCAGTGAGATAGGTGATACTGATACACATACACAGGTTCCAGCACACATGCTTTCTAAGGGGGGGAGTCTGGCTAGTCAGCACTTTGAAGCCCCCAGCATTGATTCGAAGACAGCTTCTAGAGGTCACCAATGATAAGAATTGTGACACCAAACACTGTCGACTCCTCCACCCTGTTTTATCTACAGGGGTTGAGAAAGACAACAACAGATGCAAGCTATGTGTCCTC
>JAPZDY010000014.1:9293265-9305186 GCA_029783645.1 Ctenochaetus hawaiiensis | reverse complement strand
CTCACAAACCAGCAAGTAAAATATATAACCTGAACAGAATGCTTTATCAACATCACATTTACAGAGAGAAAATAAGCCAAAACCACTGGTTTGATAAGAGCAGGGACACATGTAAACAAAGCCTGTAGATTCTTTGTATACAGTCAAATATGCTACTACCGGACGATTTTATCTTATGTTTTTTTTTATCTTGTTTACCGCATTACAAGTGAAAATCTGCTAGTAATCCTTTTTCATTCAAGTGAAATTTGAAACAAGACAATTTAAAAACAAAAAGAACAAATAGCTTAATTGCTTAGTGATAAGAAATACATTTTTCTCGTTTTTTATAAACAGAAAAAAACAAAAAAAATTATTTTGGTAGCTCGTCATTAAGATAAACTTTTTTCACATACCAAACTGATATTGAATATCCACACGGTTTCACAAGGTAAAGCTGATCATAGAAATCATCCTTACACATTGTTCCCTTCTTATGTAAGGCTGTTTAATTATCAGTGTTCAACATCTCAGCTTTCAGTTGTACAACACAACCGAAACTCTGTGTTTGTGTACGCGTGTCACCTTCAGGAATTTATATTCTACATTCCTCTCTGTCGCTGTGTTTGCTCATGTAGATGAAACAGTCAAGGACACAATTGGCACCCACCACATCTAGAAAAAGTGGTGTGATGTCCAGAAATAGGGTCATATATCAAACTGTCTGCAGCCTAGAAGTCTCACAGGATATGAGGCTGAGTGAGGGAAACCTGAAGCTGAAACCAATCCTCAAAACAGTGTTAAACTGATCAGGCTGTGGTGTCATGGAAGCTGATGGAGGCGTTTTAATGGTGGGTTTGAAGAATTAAAGGAGGATGAAGGACAAAACAGTAAAAGAGGAAAACAGAGAGATTATGGGGCCATAAAATCTTGTGTGACAGTGTAAGAAAAGAGCGACTTTCAACAACTACACTGTGAACTCATTAACAAAGGCTTTATCTTGACCTACCTAATATAACTCATGATATGACACATTTCCACTCATACTTCAGAAACCTTAACCTTTAATTTATGTTTAGAAAATGTAAAATGTTAAGTGAATACATCAGGATGCATTGATCAAAACAGTTATTTTTGCAACTATCTGTCCCTTTTCTGACAAAGAACTCTACTGAAACTCTATGTAATGAGAAACAGCTCATAGTCAGATATAACACTGTCCTTTTATTGTTCTTTCACTTATGTTCAGAAAACTACCTAAACTGAACTCTAAAATGAAAAGCTGCCCAGAGATATCGGCCACACAATGTCACTAATTCTTTGTCACATTAATGTGCAATTAATTCTTTCTGTTGTGAGGTTTTGTAATACACTTCTTTCGATTTCTACTGGGACTTTAAACTGGCCTCTGTACAGTGAAGTGCAGGCAGAGCCCAATGTTGAACTTACACCCTGCCTTGCAACAATAAGCTCCCATTGTCTTTTAAACGTCACACTCGGGAACACGCCCTGCAAAAGCATGGAAAAAACTCACTTCTGGATGAGTGTGTGTCGACACATAAAAATAGTGTGACAAACACCTTTTGTTGCAACAAAGATCCAAAGAATTTTTTATATGTACACACCTTTTATGTGAGATAAGCTTTAAAGGGTAAACAAAGGGAAACCTAATATCCTATTTACAAATCTTACAAAGCTCTTGTGTCTGACTGATATGTTAATAATTACCATATCAAATACTCTGTATTTGGAGTGTACTCAGCTGTTTCTGCCTTCCACATACTGAATTTGCCAATCATGTCATTAACTACAGACCATTTCCACATCTAAGGAAGGAGGGATAGAATATTTGGTTTTATTACTGTAAAAGGTGGGTGTGACAACTCCAATGAAGTGATGAGTGAATGGAAACTATGTGGTTGCATGACCCTTAGAGGCACTTGCAGCCAATATATGTGTCCCTGCCCTCAGGCTGGTTCTTTTCGAGGGCAGACTCATAGATCATAGATTAACCTACTGACAAGCATCTGCAAGAAATGAATCATCTGAATGTAATAAAAATAGAAACAATATACAAGCATTTACTGGTTATTCATTTCCTGGTAAAATGGCAAACCAGATTAAAGGAATTGATCAATTAAAATACACTAAAATCATCTTGTAGTGATGAGATAACCTTGGATGAGCTCAGTGCAGATGAACAAAAGCTTCAACTGTGATTGATTTCACAGTCTGACCATCAGTTTTTGATTGTTAATCACTGAGTAACTAAAGTATGTTAGAAAGATTCAATTAGCATAAAAAAGAATGAAATAGAGCTGAAACTTTGATTACAGTGTAAAACGGGTCACATTAACATTACAAAGAAATCAGTGTGTGGCAGTGATTAGGTCCAGATAAAGTTTAATGAATGTGATGTGAATATGTGTAACAGTGGGAAATAGTGAGCTCTGCTTATTGAAAGTTGATGCAAATGCTACAGGTAACTCACACAATAAATAAAGAAATAATAAAATAATAAAATCGCATTGTGTTGGAAAAAAAAGTAAAGGCCACAATGACACCAACCAAAATCAGGGATGATTATTAAATCCGTTTCATACTTTGCTTAATATTCTCAAATTACAGAAGAATGACAAGTTCAGGGAATAACAGTAACAATATTCAGACCAAATAACACTTTCAAACATCAAAACAGTCTGACAAATGACCCAAATAAACTGCATTTCAAGCCTACCTGCTGCTTTCTTGGACTCAGATTCCCAAGCAAGCCCGAATAGTGTGGAGAAGTGTGCTATGGGCCATGTCACAGCTCGCCACAACCACACTTTGGGACCCACTCGAGAGTGGGCCATTCTGCCTCCACTTCAGCTAAAAATCCCACAATGACAGCCAATGTTTTCCCTGTTCTCATTGCTTTTGAAGAAGAACCAATAATGAAGGAAAAGGAAGCAAGGTGCAGGGTGAAGAAACTGTGAGGAAGGAAGAGTTAGGACCTATGGATAGAGAGAAAGGGTGGAAAAAGAGACAGAGGCCCATGTGCATTACTTACTCTCTCACTATGTGCAGGAATGCACCTCGTACCTATGTGAAAAAGTGTTGGGTGGCGAGAAACAGAACTCTGCATCAAGGATGTATGAGACTAAAAACACAAATCTTTTAAGTAAACGTTGTTAATATATAAACACACTGAGGACAAATAGGGAGTTTTTCTGTTTTTAGCCACTACTGAATCTACACAGTATTAGAAAATCTGCCATGAGAAGAAGAAGCTTGACAGAGCACATACACACTGCTACAATGACGGTGTGATACCCAGCAAACAACTGGCATATCTGCTGTCACTTAAAGTGGCAAAGCCTTTAATTATGCAAACCTTTAAGATTATACATACAATTTAAACAATCAAGTTATAAAACCACGCTCCTTACAATTGTCATGAATTGGAAAATAAGCTGTAAAGACAAAAACAGTTTTGTACCAGGCTGTAAACATGTTCATTTCTAATTTTAAATTGGGCTTTTTAATATGGGCACCATAGGGATTGACTGGCTTTTGGAGCCAGCCTCAGGTGGCCATTTGTGAAACTGCGGTTTTTGGCACTTCTGTGCTGGCTTAATTTTGCAGCCTCAGAGATTGCAGCTCAGATTGAATAAACTTCAAAACCAGACAAATTCACCTCCTCGTATTTTACCTAAATCCTAAGGTAACATGCTGATTCTACCACATTTGATGTGATGTTTAATCATAATCTGTACTGTGGTGGGACAAGCAAGTTCCTCAAAATTTACAAAAGCACATACAGTGTTATGATAACCCCTCATTTAAATACACAATCTTTTCCGCGGATCACTGTAAACAGTAAATAGGGATGTCTTGTTTGCGTACTTTGAAGTGGAATTTGAATAACTTGTGTGCGTACATCTGTGTTTCTGTGTTTTGGTGTGAGTTAGTGTGTGTGCATGTGCATCAGACTAACAAGTCAAAGAGGAAATCTGGTAAGCACAGATAGCTCATTTTTAGATTCCTGCTATATTACATTTTGTCTTCAGTGAGTTGTTATTACTTTTTGAACTAACCTAGAGGCAACAGGGCCTCTATGAAAAGAAAAGGAAAACATGGTCATTCTGTTATTTCAATCTTCCTACATTTGACTACATAAGTCATTTAAGCACAGAGTTATCTAATGTCCAGAAAACACTTCTACTCCCAATCCACTGGTCAACAGTCTTACCTTGTAGCTGCTGCTGCTCCAGGGCCAGTGTCTCTAGCGTGTAGTTGCAGAACTCCAGGTTCTCCATGGCTTGCATACGTGCTGTCTCATCCTCCTCTTCCTCCAACATGTTCCGGAGTTCCTCCGCTGTGTGTGCATAGGCCTCCATGTCGTGCTCTACCTCTTGTAGCCGTAGCAGCAGCTGGTACTTTTCCTCCTCTTCCCTTTGTCTCTGATTCTCCAACTCCATCTCTCTTTCCAGCTCCTTTTCAGCTTCCAGCTGGCACTGGATTTCATGTTCCTGGGCGGCTGCAAGGTCCCCAAACTCAGTCTGCCCTTCTGTTATGTGGTCGTGGACGTTTATAGCTGGATCCTCAGGGGTGTAGAAGATGGGGTTGTTTGTGAGAGAGTTACTAATTGGAGGAGCAGTATTTTGCCTTGGGCAACGAGGAGGGGGACGTGGAGCAGGGCGGGCTGGTTTGTATGCAGGTGGGGCTGAAGGTCGAACGACCCTAGGACGAGGGGGAGGAGGTCGAAGGGTCCTGCGCCTCTCTAGTGAGGAAGAGGCAGAGTTTGACTGCAAGTGGTGGGACACTGGGGAATGCATAGAACCTCTGATTATGTCACTTTCATTGCTGTATTCCAGAATGGAAAAGTGGCGTGAGATACGGGATTGTTGGCTCTGGTTCCCTACAGACAACACGTCCATGGGAGCACAGGAACTCATGTTTGTATCACTTTGTGAAGTAGTTAAGCTTTTCTCAAATTCAAAAAGCTGCTGGGATAGCTTGGCCTCCAGGTCACCAGCTGAGGTTGCTAGAGTATCTAAGGTGATGGATGTTTGCATGAGACCATTGAAACCACGCATCGTCTGCTGGGAGCGTCGTGTCTCAGCATTGCCCATCATCAAATCAGCATCACTTGCGCTAGCATGTCGAGTTAGCTTCTTCTGCTTATGGCTCTGAGCAAGGCTAAATAACGCCTGGCCAAGACTAGCACTTTTGTTATTGGTGGGGGCACCATCTGTTGGTGAGCTCTGGTAGTATGCACTTTCTTTAGACCAACTAGACTGAGTGCTTGGGAGGGTAAGGCTATGGGTTAGTTTTGACTGTGAGTGTCGAGAGTTACCATTAGTATACCTAGACCGATTTGTGCCAGAAGATGGCCCATGGTGCCTATTGCTATGTGCTGGAAGGCTAGGCCGAGTTGGGAGTCTGGGCCTTGCTGGAGGAGTGGTTTTGGGTCTCTCAGGTCTACTTTGTGCTGGGGCTGTAGGTCTTCGTGGCTGAGAGTCAGGCCTCCTACCCCCATCTGTCTGTCCTGCTTTATTAGTTTGAGCTCCAGTGCTTTTGTTTTCATTTTGCCACCTCTGCTCCTCAGTCCTCTCAAAATAGTCCAAGTCCCACACTGTATGGTCCTCATATGTCATCCATTCAGGATTATTCTCTTGCCCATTGGGACATAAATGGTCTGAACTGTATTCAGACCCATAGCTGTTCTCCTTGTCCTCTTCTGGCTTTACAGCGCTTGTTTCCTCTGCAGTTTTCTGTCCATCGTCCTCTATTTTGACAAAACGATGAGGAAAAATACCACGTTGCCCCCGCAGCTCACCCTCCAGCCAACCATCTTCCAAAGTGCTTATGACACGAATGCGATCTCCCATATCAAAGTCCAACTCCCCTGGTTCCATGGCCCGAAACTCATACAGAGCCACTACATAGATGCCTCCCTCCTCCTCTTCCTCTACTTCTGCTACAGTCTCCATCTGTTCCTCTTCCTCTCTCGCAAAAATCTCTCTTTCCTCTACCCCTTCCTCCTCTGTCCCCTCTCCTGCATCATAAGTGTCCTCATAGCCATATTCAGAATCGTTATTCAAATACTGGCAGTCCACAGGCTCCTGAGGAGATCGAAGGGGACCCAAAAGCTCCACAAACCCCTCTGGGAAGATGCCCCTGCGGCCCTCCAGTTCCCCCTCGTACCAGCCAGGCTCAGGGAGTCCAGTGATGATGATCAAGTCCTCCTCACGGAAGTCCAGCTCCTCATTGAGCTGTGCATGGAGGCTCATAAGGGCTCGGGCCTGACCCAGGGCGTAAGGTGGGAGCTCTGAAGCCTGAGCCTGAGCTGAGCGTTCAGACAGCTGCCTGGAACGGCCTGACAGATTCAGCTCCTTCACACATGATGTGGGGAAGAGACCACGGAGGCCCCAGGCATTACAACCACGCTGCCAGGTTTCTCCAAGGTTCATGGACCCTCCTCCCTCTCCAACTACCACATCACCTAGAGGAACACAGAAAAAAAAGAGGATCAAGCTGGATATTCATATAAGTGATATAAGAGGGGTGTTGTAAGCACTAAGGGAGATGCACAGAGTCAAAGCAGGGAAGCTTCAGGACATATAGGTAATAAGAGCAGACACAGGCTGTCCTACTGGTTGCTCTAATCAATTCACAATAAATGTAAATCGCTTATTTTCCTCTGATGCTTTAACTTAACCAACAAGTCTATACTTGCTTCTTGTGAAGTGACAAACAGGTGTGCCAGCCAGAGATTTGGGTCGTCGGTTTGTTTGATTTATACTTCTTGTCCAGAGTTTTGCCTGTTTTTAGGTGGTTCTTGTTATATTACATCTGAGTATTAAGTTATTTTAGATCATCTTTCATATTGCACTTCTAATAACTGTACTGGGGTAAGCTCTGCTGGTAATATATCTGGAGAAATGGGGATTAATGGAATGTTGTTGACTGGTCAGACAGAAGTCATGGGGGTCACATTCCACAGACCTGCGGCTCCACCTCCCATTGTGTCTGGGACCAAAACTGGCACACAGCCGATTAGGAACCATGGAAATTCATACTGGAAATGAACATTTAAAGCCAGTAAAGACTATTTCCTATGTTTCCTATGATCCAGGAAGTGTGATTTATCTCTGCCAACACAAATACACATTGGAATATTGTTGCTGGGTATGTTTCGTCATGGCTTGAATCAAAAACAAGTTGAAATAAATTGTGTGATTCCAGGGAGATGAAAAACGTATGATAAACACATTGAACACAACTGGTTAAATTTCTGCTGGATTAATTTATAAAGTTTATTTTATTAAATATACCTAAATCAATTGTTTGTAACTTACAATCCAAAGTTCAGTTCTCAACATCTCAATTACTTCTAAGACTATGACAACCTCAAGCACCTATGCTGTCATTAGAGGACGACATTAAAAAGTTTAATCAGGTGTAAAGGGTCTCTGCAAAAAGCAATGTTGTATTCATGAATGTTTTGTGAATGAAAATCAAAAAACACAACAACTAATCAAGTGAGACAAGTAATTTTAATTATGTGAGACAAGTCGGAAATGTAAAAAGAAAACAAAACAGAGCTAAAGACAGTCTGTGAAGGTTTCTATTTGGCAATGGGGACATCTAGTGGCAAGTTGTGGAAAATCACTGTGTGTTGCAGGTTTATGTAAAATTGCTGCTAAAAATAAAAAAATTAAAGGAATAATAGAAATCATAAGAAATAAATCGAATATATACATTGCTTCTGGACAGTATAGCTGATATTACTTGAAATATGAACTTCTTCCCAAACTAAAAACCAAATAATATAAAATCAGCTGTTAATATTGTTTCTGTATCCAAATGACAGAAAAAAATACTCTTTTTGAAGGGTTTCCACACACTTATGTCTACCTACATCCTGACCCTACTGCCTTTAGAAATTCTTTCTGGGTTCACAAAGTGACTTTTGCTTAATTTCCAGAATCTGTATCTTTCGTAAGTTCAACCAGACATTACAGCAGAGTGTCATCACAGGTTTGATTCTTTGCTCAAGTGTTTCAAGCTATGGATAAGAGTTGTTCATGTTGATGATGATGATTGAAATGATGATGATGATGATGGACTGACTGATTAGGACAATATTTAACCATGTAAATTACATTTTCTTGGACTGAGGTTTTCTTTCAAAGGGGACGCTATTAAGTAAAATCAATGCCTTGTCTCCATACACGATGGTTAATTACACTGCTGCAGGACGATTTGTGGAAAGAGATATTTACTCATTCTGGTGTACATTTATCAGTTTAAATTGCCAGTTTTCTCAAACTGAATGGTGCACAAAACCTATTGTTTCATTTTCATTTTTGGCAACATTCAATTTAAGAGTGTTTGGGTCCCAGTTTGTAGTGTTGAAGACAAGGCATCAGTCAAATCTGACTGTCAGGTCACAATGTCCAACACAACACAACACAACTACAATATAAAGCAAACAATTTACCTGAGCACAGCCACATCAATAAGTTGCGTTAAGCTAAGTGAGAAAACATGACCCATTAGAAATCACAGTAGGATTAATTTAAAACACTGTTGGTCTTGTGCTACAGGCAATTACAACCAACATTATGTGCAAAAATATCAAGCTGCATATAACAAAAAACAAATAACAAAGGTTATGTATACATTAATAAAAGTCTTTTTGTTTCCTAAATAGGAGTCACAAAAACTTGAAGTGAAACATAGTTTAGTCATTCCTTAAAAGTCATTGTTATTCATTTGCAGCATGTCCATACCTCTCTTAAGAGACAGGCTGCCCGGCTCTGCTGAGCTGAAATCATTGATGCACACATACAGTCTGTCTCCAGGCTTGGTGCTGGGAATGGTAACCTCTTCCACAAAGGTGCTGGGAAACTGACCTGAAGACAGCAGACTGAATTAGATGACAAAATAGTAAAAAAGATCTTCTACACATGCCTGATGCTTGTTTCCCTCAAGACAGTAACAACAATGATGGTTCTAGGTCACAGACAGAGAGTAAACATCGCTCACCACATGAAGTATCTTCATTCTGATTTCATAGTTTGCAGATAGTATTAGTATAGGAAGAGTTTGATGGTGTTACAAACATGCAAATTTACAATGAGGGAAGTGTTTGAAAGTCTAGATTTTACTAAATGTTCACTGGATGTTGCCATTAAAATCCATAAAACAATAAAAATGTTATTATGATAGAGAAGCATCATTTTTAGTGTAAATGGAAACACCGGTGTTATTGTAAACACAATGTGCCTTTTTTAAACTTCATTTTAGCATGTGTCAACATTCTACAGGCAGTTTTTATCTTACAAGGGAAGTCACAAATGTACTTCTATCATCTGTGTTTTCCAGGAGCTGCTTAGCAAACCCTCACTGACTTCCCATCTGCGCTTCCTCTCTGAGGAAATCCCCTTTCTCATCTTCACCGACGTTAAAGTCTAGGAAAACTTAAGTGGATTTCTATGTGCTTTGACCCTTCAAGGGCAGCGAAAGCAAGGATACAATGATGTACACTTCAAGGGCAGATCTTGCATTGAGATCTTTCACATTTTTTCCTACAAAATGTCCAACTGAGCATCTAATGATAAGTGAAATAAACAAAATCAGATCTGCTTAAGCTCAAAACAGTTTCGATTACTATCCCTTCCACCTTTTAAGCCCTCCCTCCTTCCTTTTTTTTTATTCCTGCAAGGGTCAATTTAACCGATATTATTATTATCAATATTACAATTACTTTAATTTTCATTATCTTGTGTTACTTTATACTACTACTTTTTAAATAAGGTTTAAATTAGGTTTAATGTATCAAACAAATGCAACTTCTTCACACAATTGTTTAACGATATAGGTTTATTTTTTAGTAATAATGCAACGTGACACCATACCTGTGACGCCATCTTTGTTGCCAAGCAACCAAAACTCATCCAGGACACTTAGCACCTCGATGACATCACCAGTGAAGAGTGGCAGCTCTTCGGAGACGCTGGGGAGAAACTCGAACACAGCGCGTACCACCGTTCCTGCTTCCATTACTCATAACCTGCAGAGGTAGAAAAGAGAGACAGAAATGAAAAGACAGTTTTCACTGATTTAAAACAAAAATGCATGAACAAAATCACAATGAACAACAAAATAAAATGCAACAAAATGCTCATAGAGTAAAACTCTGAAGAGAAAATTTCAGGATGCAAATGTCTTTCACTTGAGTTAATGTGTTTCATTTTTTAAAACCACACACATTGCTGCTATTCAAATTTCTTGCCATGCAAATCAACAAATGCCTCATAGAGAGAGTAAGCTTTCATGAAACAACACCAACTGAAAGGGGAAGAGAGCGTGAGAAAGCTGCACAATAAAAAGAAAAGGAAAAAAGAATGAGAAAAGCTAAAGAAAGAGAGCTGTACTTAAGAAGGCTGAGAGACATTCCTCAAGTCTCCTCTATCCTTATAGTGCTTCTCCTGCTGCTCTGCTTTCTCACGAGGGAGTCAGAGATGTACAGTAACCACAGCTTGTGTATCATATATGAATCATATCATATGAATTCTTATTAACTGCAATGCATTTTTGAAGGAAACGTTGTGGAACTGACCTATTTCTTCTTAAACACCCATGCCCTCTTTGCTTCTATTCCTCACCCTGTTTTAATTAAAACTAAATTAAACTAGTGGTTATTTTATTAGTGTCTATTGTATGAAGCAGGTAATTGTTGGTTATAGATATCAGTTGAAAAACTCCTAATTGTGTAATAAATCTGTGTAATATCTGATTATATAAATTATCAGCAAAACAAGAAAATACATACAAACCAGCATGCTTCCATTACTCATTACCAGCAAAAAACAGCATTGAATAAATATTTTACCAGCCCCTGAGTTTCATTATCAGAAGATAGACTAACCACAGGTGGGGATGGACATGCTGAAAGAGACGGGAAATGAGAGAAGAGGCTGTAGTTCACCACAGTCAATGGGGCCTCTGTTAAGTGGGCTGAGGGGGAGAGGAACAGGACTCTAGCCCAGCTGAGTGCCACTGTCTCTGGGGAGAAATGTGGCTCAGGTTATCGTAGATGGGGTTGAGGGGGGGACAGATGACCAGCATTAGCAGAAGAAAAAATAGAAGAAAGCAGAAGAAAGCACTGAATGTGTGTTTTTTGGGTGGTTGCTTGCAGGGAAGGTTAGACAGTACTGTTTTGCTTAACAAAAGCTGGTCGTCACTGTTGAGTAAAGTACAGTGGGTTGTCAACTCAACACCACATAGTGTTAAAGCCACACTGAAACCTAAGCCAGAGCATTAACTAATGCAGGCCAACAGGAGGTGTCCAAGTAGAGGCTCATAACTCAGCAGGCAACAGGAACCAACAGGCTGTACATCTAATTATTCAAATAACAGAAGTCATGTTGGTTTTAGTTATTTTTTATGTTTTATTTTTAACTGTCCTCATCTAGCCTTAATAAAAGAATATAGGTGAACAGAGGAAAAAAACATGAAGCATACTCTGACAATTAACAATGGCTGCCTGTCAGACAGCATGGCAAATCGAACATGTCCTGACATGCACAAAGGTGAAGGCATCACCCCTCTTTAAGGAATGGTTTCCGTGAAACAGCGAGTGATTATAATCAACCCAACAACTCATAGCATCTCAGTTACTGAAACAGGTTCCTGTAAACACACAGACACGAAATTTTAGGAGAAATGTCAAGATAGAAAATGTCCTAATTTGTGTGTTTGACGGCTTAGAAGTAGATAAAAATGACTTATTACCTCCTAGAAAGCAAAAGGCATTCTGAATGTTAAGTTAAAAGAGTTGAAAAATGCTCTTTGGGACGCTAAACAACACTGTGTTCTCTCTTTGACATTTAAGGCCATATAAAAAAAGGGCTCACAAAGAAAAAAAAAATTGTGTGATTTATTTT
>JAPZDY010000014.1:9281568-9292418 GCA_029783645.1 Ctenochaetus hawaiiensis | reverse complement strand
GTCTGACACTCTTAGGTATAACACTAAAAGTGATCCTGCAATAACATGTTGCCCATGAATTCAAAAGAGCATATCAGAAAGCCCCACCACACATAGAGACACCTGCTAAAAAAACACATAACAAACCACAAGTGAAACCATTTCTCTGAAGCCCTAGATTTTTCATTCTAAAATATTTCTTGTGGTGCACAGCAGACCTTTACAAAATAGGAAAACTTTAGATTACGTTTGTTGGTCACATCTAAGAAAACAGAGAGGCGTCTACTTTTTTGTGCTGGAGCAAATATAACAAATTAACAATGAACTGTTCATAAATTCAAATGAATATCAGTAAGAATATTTTGCTTTATTTGCCATTTAAAGTGTGTTTCTTAAACAAATGCATGTGTGGACGGACGGGGGATCTTTTTTAAGATTGATGTCAGTTAATTCAACTATGATCTAAGTGACTATTGACCACTACCTGATGACTGTGGTATAGTTTCTCAAAATTATTTCCAATGATTTGGAGGGATGACATGAATGTCAACTAGTGTCTCAAACTCAATGTTGTAAGAAATAATAGATGTTTTAAATTTTCCATTTTCCACCACCTGACTGTTCGTCTCTGGCCTGCTAACCACAGCTGAGCTTACAACCAACACCTAGAAAACTAAACCTCTTTCCATGCCCGCCTACAGTGCTAGGACCTGTGAAGAGTCAGTGGGCTGCTGCAGCTTTCTTGAAGTTAATCCTCAGATTTGCATCCAGCCAGACAAGCTCCTTAGAGTTATTTATGGCTCTGTCAGTGTGTCAGTGGCTCCTGTGCCAGGTGACTTTTACACCCTGCTCTGGCAGACGACAACACAAGCTGGAAACACTGTTCGGTTTCCCAGGGACACTGTTCATACATAGTAGTTAAACATGGTTGATTTGTATTTTACACAGGACAGCTGATGTTCGCTATTCCCATTGCTTCTTCAAACAAAGCCCATCTAACTAAGGACAAGAATAAATTACTTACAATTTCTTTCCAGTAAATTGAGATCATATCACTTTTTCCAAATGTTAAATATTCACTGCAGGGATCAAAATGAGTAGCAGCAACCAATAATAATCAGTGATCTTGCCAATAGATAATACAAAAAACAGTGAACATCCAACATTACTCAAGTAGAGCTTTGATATTCTTGGATCTCTCTCCTCTGTTTCAAATACCAAAACACCAGCACCTTTTGAATGGCAGCATTGCTTTAAAAGAACTAACACGTTATTAAGTATGTTTATCTTTCTGTCAGTGTAAAGTAGTACTGTGCGTGTGTCAGTGATAAGTGGCTCAGTCTGATTCACAACAGCACCAGCTGAGGGGGCCATTTTGTTTGGATTTGAAAAAAAAAAAGAGGGAAAAGTGGGATCACGTGAGGAGCAGTAGGCATGTCTGGAGGAAGACACACCGTCAGTAAGCTGCCAGATTACTTTCCTTTTCTCAATGAAAAGGTATCCTTAAAGAAATGCAATCAAACAAAAAAAACACCAACCAAAAAAAATGTTTACTGAGTTCACAAGTCAAATGGAAATAATGTGTCGACAGAACAGACATGACTTGGAAAAGTACAAGGAACACTGTACACGTTGAAGGTCTTCATAACGAGAATTAATGGGTGTGTCTCTTCTTTTATGATTTATGAGGTCTTGATAAGGGGACTCTTATCACTACTGAGCACCCTGGAACAAACTGATGGCAACAGAAAAAAATAAAAAAGAATCACAAAAAAGGAAAGACAAGACAGTTTCCAGCATCTTCAGTTCTTATGTTATCTATGATCAGTTCCAATTTATTCAGCAATACTGGGCTCTAACTGCAGAATTTTAGGCAAAAATTAAAGATTTCTGGTGCTTTGAAAACACTGATGACATAATTAAAATATAGAGAGTACTGAGAAGGATTTCTAAGGGACAGAGGGTTAAATGAGACCGTGTGACTGGGACTAGTGTTTGCCATTTGGCATCATCATGGAGAAAGTAACAGAATTACGACAGACAGCTAAATCAACAGCTGACACACACACACACAACACACGCTCTGTATGTATGCTCACACTTCACAGCTGACAGCGGGACAAAGCACCAACTGTCTGACCTGAGACATGGCCCTGGAGCCATCATCACTCTTTACTAAACTGTCTATGCATGTTTGTTTGTGTGTGTTCCCCAGCAAAACTGGCATATAATTCAGTTTAAACAAGGATTAGCTTATAATTGAAAGTTTGCGTGAGTATTAGTAACCAAGGTTTCCATGTTTGTTTGACTATCAAAAGGAAATCATCTGTCTTTTCCCTTCAATTAAGGCAAATTAGATTACCTACCTATACAAAAACTATTATGTTCAATCATTTATAAGCATTAGCGAGACATAAAGCCTGAGTACAGTACCAACTGCTTAACTACAACAAAAGCATGCACTAAAACTGAAACCGCAGATTGTCCAAACTGGTCTACCTTTGCAATTGCTGCGAGGTATCTCAAGTTGGTCTCTGTGTCTACAATAGACAACATACTTAATTTGACCTGTTGATTTGTGGAGTTCCATTTTGAAGCCTTGAGACTTGCATTTTGGCCGTCACCATCTTTGTTTCAGGAGCTTTAGGTGAAGATATCTGGATGAAGGGTGGAGCTGAATTAGATAAATATTGCTACAATGACTTCATTAGACTTTGTGATAAGCTGATGTCACCTTAAATAGCCATGCTCTTATTATTATGTAAGTAAGGGGTTATATGTAAAAGTTCATACCCTGTACAGTTGCAATGACAGGTAAATTAGCTCTAAAGACAAAAATAGTATTTTCCCCCAGGCTGCAATTATGTTGATTTCTAACGTCAAGCTAGGGATTTCAAAATGGGACTTTTTTGGGATGACTTACTCTGGGAGCTAGCCTCAAGCAGCCATTGGAGAAAAATGCAGTTTTTTGTATTTTTGTGTGTGAGTAATTTTACTTTTAGTCCCAGAAGTTGCTGCTTTGGTCTCTACAGGTACAGTAGGGTGACTTCTGAATCACTGAGATAGCACAGGAGCACTGGATGGAGGAAGTGGGATCTGCTGACTGTCTGTACCTTTTATTGAACGGGGTCATCTGATGCCAACAATGAAGCCTCTGCCTCATTATCTGCCTGCCTGCCTGCCAGGATGAGGCTCACGCTGATACACAACCAACGTGCCATTCATCCTATTCAGATACACTAAAGTGGCAGACTGGCACGTGCCTGTGCATGGCTGTCAACACACACACACAGACTGTCAGAAACTTCTGGAGAGGGCTGGGTGACAGCTGATGTCTTTTGATACTGATTGTTTACTGGGGACTGAGCTCTGCGGTCCTCCAATCTAGAATGCTGAGTCCACTAAAACGCATTCACCTCGAAACAACATCACCAAAACAGGTGACCAGCCAATGGACGGTTCTGGATATTAAAACTGTGGGACATCTGTTGCTTTTCTCTTGACCGTCTAGTCTTTCAGCACATGGGAGGGGGGGTTGATGAGGGGAGAGAATGAGAAGGCTCTGTGAGGCTGACAGTTGTCAACACAAGTCATGTGGTTTTCTAACCAGCTGTTTAGAGAGACAGTGTCTCATGGACCCTCTCTGGCATGATGACATAACTGGTTTGTATATGAGTTTTGTTTGAAATCTAAACCAAAATGAAACTGAATGTACAAACAATTTGTCAAACAGTAACCACACATAAAAAAAGAAATTAAATTATTAAGTTTAAGTTGCTCTGCTGGCTTGGTGCTCTTGTCTACTCTTGGACTGGCTTTGCATGATTAAATAATCACTGAGGTGATTATTTAATCATGTAGGTTATTTAATTATGTAAAGCTCAATATATCCAATATATATTTAGCAAACTATTACATGAAACAAAGAACAATCACAAATCCTCACAGCTGAGAGGCTGTTTGAAAAAATACTTAAATTGTTAACTTTTTTTAAAACAAGACTTTCATTTCATGTAATATTCTGGGTTAAAATGCAGCCCAAAGCCTGTGAGGCTTCCAGGTCATCCCAAACAAACAGTTCTTGCTGTTAATCTTATCTTTTATCCATCTTTTCCATCTACTCAAATTACTCTAAAAATCAATCAGTAGTATAGTACCATATTGCATTTCAACATTATTGCTCTAAACAACAAGTAAAAGGCAGAACACTGAAGAGAGAAGTCTGGCTTTAAAAGTGCATTTCAATCAGATGAGGCAGCACTACGTGGCCTCAGCCAGCTGTATTAAAAAGAACACATCTGGCAGGCTGAGTCAAATGCCTAAAGACGGTAAACTATGTTGAAATATTTGGCTAAAACCATTCTGTTCGACTCAAACAGCAAACACAAGCACAAAGTTGGTTTTAAAAAGTACGCAGACAAACTGTACTGTACACCAACATGCCAGCTCTGCATTTTAAAACAATCGGTGTCGCAGAGACATGTTCTGTTTTGTCTCAAGGCCACAATCAATTTATGCTGTGAACTTCAAGAGAGAGGAAAGACAGTTCCTTTTATTTAAAATAGTCAAACCAGAAGGCTGACTTCTGTGGTTAAGATGACATATCAGTTTAAAAGACATCTGACCAATATTATCGCTTCCTTATAAACTAACATTTCGGAGCAAATGTTGTACACATTAAGACAGAAATTGTCCCTGATGGCAGTAAAATGTGTATGCCAGGATTTATTGGTGCTATTTTTTTACTTGTACATATCACTTGGGATAACATTATTTATGTTTTTATTATTTCTGCTGGTAGCTCTCAGAGCAGTCATAAAAAAGGGTTGGGTGCTCTGAAGAAAGACCTTGGGTGAAGCTCTTTCCCTCTGGGTATCTGTATGCTGTAAACCTTATGAATGAAGCTTTAAAGCTTAGCAGGTACAGCCCTTCATTCTTTCTTGGCAAACAGTGAGCTGGGTTAGGGCAGGAAGAGCCCAGCAAATCATCTTCCTCTCTTCTTTCTGCTCTCTTTGTCAAACTTTGGTTGTGAAATGGCAGAATGTTTTTGGATTGAAATTTAAGACATTGATTGCTGTTTTATTTATACTAGCAGAGATACTTCTGAGATGTAAAGAAGAATGATTGTAACTTTTCTGACAGCAGAAAGAACACTGCAAGATGAGTGTAGGGGAAAACCCTGGGTGCGTCCTTGGAAAAAGAATGGAAATGCTCTTTTTGGCTCATCTCAAGCTCTAAATCTACCTTCATCCAAGCTTTTCATTCACTTCGCTTCCCAGCATCTCTGCAGTTTGGCAAGCACACAAACATTCCCCCAAGGGGCTGTGTTCACTTTTCAGAGTTCATTTCATCCTTTTTCTTTCCTTTTTTCTACTCTTTTCACTCATATATTTGTTTTTCCATTTCTTTCTCAAGCGTGCACATGTTGAATATTAATGCTTTTGATGACACACACACACATACACACACTGGGTGGAACTGGTCTTTTGCATAAACATTTCCACAGTGAGGAGGACTGCTCAGATGTCTGAGCTCAGAGGGCTTGTCACGGATACAGAGATCTGTTTGGACGGCAGAGGGTTTTCCATGGGAGGACCCCAGAGGTGCCCAAGGATATGCCGCACCCTAACAACATGACTGACCCCTAATAGTTTGCATATGAGCTGTTACATAACTGATTTCTCTCTTGGAATCACATCATCGCATGCCTGCAGAAACGTGATTAAGTTATGGATGGTAAAATAAGTGCACTCTTTTCGGAAAAATCCATCCACATTCAATTTCCTAATGTCCTCTTCCCAAACTTAGGGTGAACAGAGATCATAAACAATAGACTGCCAGCATGGCCAAACTAAGTCTGTTTCACTGAGTTTTGTGAATAAACTCTTGGGGCAACTCCCTGAGACTGGAGGTTGGTAAAATCAGCTGCATATGAATTCAGATCTGAAATGGTAACAAACTTCAAAAACCAACATGGACTGCTCTGTTTCATAATAAAATGCACATCATTGAATAAAGTCTTCTAACAGCACTGTTATGATCCATAGATCTGAATGGCTACGTTCTGTTTATGATCGATCACTGATCAAATATTAATTGATTCACAGTGGATATATATTTTCAATTCTGGAGAATAGATGGGGCAACACACAAAGTGCATGCCATAAGCAAGCAATGCTGTCACAAGGTATAATACTCAGGTAACAGGGCAAACCAAACCTGAATCTAATCAAAGAGGCATCATCACAGACTCTGTGCTATCAATGAATATTGCCTCTTAGCTCCAAAAATTAATATTTTATTTTACTGTGATGAAACTTAAAACACCCTATAAAACATGTTTAAAAGTAGTAGAAGTTCACTTTGGTTTGTAGAGAGATTGTCGCAAGAACTTGAGTCACTGACAAGTTAACTGCAAAGTATCTGCTTGTATGTTGCTGAATAAAACATGAAATGCTGTATGGGGTCTAAAGCATCATTAGCCAAGATGGGATGCAATTTATCCACCCCTTTTTTCTATCACATTAAATTTCTGCTGCACCATGATGATTCTGACAGCATCTGCTAATTATCTAAATAGATTTCTCAGCATTAGTGCTATACTCTTCTTCTCTAGCAAGAATGTACAACATCAATAGTGTTCATGAATGTTTGGCTCTGTCTATCTAGTATAATCTCAAGAAACTTCACTGATTTAATCTATAAATTAATTTATAAATTACTGCTGTTTTTTTCCACAATTATTGGATAAGCTATTAAAAAAACTTTAAGGTGTTGGATATCTTATTGGAAAAGAAAACCCAAGAGATCTTACCTTAATTGCAAAGTCCATTTAAAGGTTTGCATCATCTTGATCATCATTTCACGGTCCATAATTCACTTTTGTAATGAGATCTGATTAGCAAAGTGCAGGTTTTACCCTTTTCGTTGCAGCCTCAGCTCACTCTAGCACTTAACTCATTTTCCCCCTTTTCACATCCACTTCAAATTAAACTAATTTTCTTGCCTTTTCCTTCCTACTCAGTCAGACAAATTCATATGAAATGTCAATTTTCAATGTCCAAGAAAAGAAATATTTTCTCTCTGATCTTATGACATATTACATAATAGGATGACAAATTTAATTTTCCCCTTTTTCCATGCATCAAATTATTTTAAGTAATGCTACTTCTTTTGCTTGACATTTTGTTTTCCCACCAAAGTTTTTTTGTTTTTAGTTGGTTGCAATTATAATCACAGTTATTATAATCACATCACAGGGATAATGTATGTTGTTGTTACAATATACACAAGTAGATGTTTCGGTAGATTTATGGGGGCAGCTCCTGCACAGTGTTTGTGACATGTAACACATGTAAACTGACACAAACATCTCAAATTTCATCGTCAACAAATGGTGATATAGGACACTGTTGCAAGAGTTAAATAATTCAGTGTGTGGGATGTTTATTAGCATCTAAAATCCTAACTAGGAACTAATCACAAAAGCAGAACAACAGAAGAGAAAACAGATACTTTTGATTAAGGCTAATAGTAGCTAGAGAAGCAGAAGCAGATTCCTGCCTTGTATGACTCAGAAAAAAGTAAAGGTAGAACGCAAAGTCATGCATAGCCCTGGCCTTTACACATGAATGGACAAGTTTCTGACTGCAGGCTAAGAAAACTTTTAGAGATTATGGTGTGAGGCAGTGCCAAAGCACAGAAACTCCTAACACTGACACTGCTGCAGAACAGCAGAAACAAATCTGGTGCTGGTGGACTAGAAACAGTGATGTCTTGATTGAAGTGTGTGGGTGGTTTTAAAACATGCTTCAAGTGATTAAATGCAGGTAAAATGTATGGGTTACAAACAAGAGGAATTTTATTTAACATTTTGTATTTCGTTTTTTTTCACAGTTGGTGTTACTTACATAGTTATGCTAATAAATTGAATCGTTTTTTTTTACTGCAATTAAATAGGTTATAGTATAATAACAACTGCCAGTTTGAAACAACACATTCACTTTTGTTTTGTTTGTATAAGGTGAGACTGAACATGCACGAGTGGAACAAATCATTAAAACAAGTAAGGATGTAATTATAGACTGCGATGCAATGAAGAAACAATGGCACAAGATGAATCTCAGTTCTGTCACGATTTTGGAATTCACACTTTATAGGACAAACCAAAGGTCTGTGACTAATGCTGTCCTGGCAAAGACACATATCATATTGTGCTAATAGAACAAACGTGGGCAAGTTTGGCTCTTGCTCTTTTAGTAGTGGGCTTTGTGATTGAAGTAAATATGGCTCTAATCTACACATTGTCTTGCCTTTAAAAAACACAATTACATCTTAAATGCCGTTCTGTGCAAACAAGTATGTTTGCACAGAGCGGCAGTTCAAGTGACAAACTACACATAATTCAGCTTCAGACTCTTTGTGCCAACTGGCTAAGTCAACCACACGATAAAAGAACCCTTTCACTTCTAGAGACTACTATCACAGCTTGATGGTTCAGACTCTATATGTATTATAATGCACAATATGCTATGTTACTCTGTCTATAAATTACATTGCACAGTTGCTGCAATGTTTGTTTCATCTCATGTTTAGTCTTCACACTCTGATCTGATCTTATGCCATGTACTGAATCTGACTGATCAATGTCGAACTTGGAGCACTTTGTTAATGGCTGTGAGCGTTTTCACACTGCTCCACTTTGACAAACAAATCTAGTGATCTCTTCAAAAGAATAGAGTAGAATAGAATAGAATAGAATAGAATAGAATAGAATAGAATAAAACAATGAATTCAAAACAGGATATGACCTAACAGAAGAGCAGATGTTAGCACAGAAGAGTGAAAGGAGAAATTCATTCACTGATATTGTAATCTATAGAATATGATTAAATAATAAAGTAAACTGAACACTAAAATTCACCTGAAAATTAAAGCAGTTATGAAGTAGCTCTACCATTTACACCCTGATTTGCATCAGTTTCTTACCTAGAGGTATATAAGTGTAACAAGACAGAATTCAACAGAAAAGACAAAATACAAGGGAATAGAACTGATCAGAATAGGAGAGAACTCGATAAGACAGAGACCAAAACAGTTAAATTTGACAGATGATAGTGGCATTGAAAGGGACAGATTACATTCTCCTCCAGTGGGTTATATAGAAAAAAGAACATATCTTAACATTATAGAATAAAATGATGATTAAAGAGATTGTAACAGAGCAGAACTTAAATGACCAGATTATAATAACAGAACGGAACATACTAGATTTTTGAGCCAAGAGAACAGAATATAATGAACAGAGACAAACAAAATGCTTGTGACCAGACCGCAGCTAGGTGTGCACGTGCGTGTGACCACAATATTTCCTTCCTGTGTGCGTGTGTTTGTGTGGGTGTTTATGCGTTTGTGGTGTGTGTGTTGGTCTCTCTCTCACGCTGGAACAACTGACAGCAGTGGCCACAGGTGACACAGTCGGACAGATAGTTAGATAGACAGATAAACAGACAGTGGGGTGGGGGGGGGATTATTTGGTCTGTGGCAGTTGCGTTCACGGCCATCACTCATTCAGCTCACGTCAGTGGTCGGTTGGCCTCATAGCTGTGTATTCAAACCGAGGAGAGCTGCCTGCACTCCGCTCTATGTGGAGCAGAAGCCCCGTTAAAAGCACCCCCCAAAACGGCTGTCAACACCTGACTAGCACAAAGCTTAAACACTAGCCAGCACAAAGCTTTTTAAATGGGTAAAATGGAGGGAAATGCTGCGTTATGACTCCAACGTCCGCCAAAGAGTGGCTAACGTGACGGTTGGAAATGTATTCCTGAGTTATTACAAACTTCTAACGTTATGAATCTCTACGCATCCTCCATCTCATTACAGCGGTTTCTCTAGTTCTTCCCGTTAAAAGAGCAAAAATTAAAAGTCACTGTTTTTGCGAGGGTGTTTTTCTTACCTGTAAAGTGTCTGTAAATCCAGTGGGAAACTGTTAGGTGGATCCAGTCTGACGAGATACCGAACTTCTTCAGCCTGGTGATGTGGTGGCGGAGCTGCTTTCCTCCGCGACACAACTTTTTTCTTAGCAGCTAGTCGTCCCGGAGCTTCGTAACTGTTCGCGGGGTCATTATTCCCCGATAGCGACGGCTTTAACTTTGGGCGTGAGGGTCAAGAAAACATGTCGACGACGTAAGAATAAAGTGACACGGTGGTCTCCTGCTCTGTCTCGGTAGAATCAGCTGTCATCACATTAGAAACAGGCGAGTCGCTTTGCGCCGCTCCATGCCTACACACAACAACGCCACCCACCTTTTTTTTAACAAAGTGTGCCGTAGCTGGCTCCGCTGATGCCTGAATGAAAAGGAAGGAAAGTGGGTACAAAAGTTACAACAGCACTTGAATAATTTTACTCTAGCTTCATTTTAATTAAAAAAAAAATCACTGCGGTATTTTGTAATTTAACACTGTTTTCCAGTAACGCATGTGCTGCCTGCCCAGTAACCAGTGGTTTTATGATTACTTTTAATTATATTTAGGCTGCTTGAATTGTACTTTTACTTTTGACATTACACTTTAGACTTCACTGTAGTTAACAGCATAATGTTTTACTTTTAACTACAGTCATAGATGTCAGAAAAAAATATTTTATTAAACTAACCAATATTATTATAAATCAACTGAAAAGAGCTTCATCTTGACAAGCTACAACATTAAAATTCTACTTTAACATTAAACCATTGGTTTAAATCAATCCTTTAAGAAAATAGTATTGACTATGACACTCACAGAGGCAGCATTTTTGCCTCATGTGTACCTTTTCTCTTGATTAAGGCTGCAATTAATAATGCCTGCAAGGAGGACAGGTGCAACTTGGT
>JAPZDY010000014.1:9246623-9258319 GCA_029783645.1 Ctenochaetus hawaiiensis | reverse complement strand
GCTTTGGACAGCTCCTGATTGTCTCTGCTGATGATTGTGTTTCTTTTGCTTCATAGTTTACATCTGGTACACCTCAAGGCTCCACTCACCCGTCCAGTTCACATCTCACTGCCATACCTCCAGTTTAATGAAACCATCCCAGCAAGATGAAGAAAACACGATTGTTAAGACAAAACAAACATCCCAAAGTGAAAAATCCTTCAGCTAACCAGATAAAAGGGATCTTTCTTGTTACTGGCCCTCAAATGTTGAAAACATCTAAGTACAAGGTCTGACTCTTGGAGTCTAAACACCAAACATACAGTCTGGGTGAAAGAAAATAACACTGAATTTTAACCATGAGTTACCATGTAACCACATGAGAACACTGAGGAATGATTATGTTTTCTTTGTAATGTGAAGAGTTGTGCAGGAATTTGTTATCACCCTGTTCTCGTGTTTAAAAACAGCTCCCTCGCCACTTTCTGACAGTCACAACGACTTTTACATGTGTTTTCCCTGCAGCAGACTGTAAAACAGAAGACCAACGGGAGGGAGGAAAATGTAAATGAGTCAAATTTAAGGATTATGTGATCCTCACATGCAGATGTATTATTCTATTGCTTACAAGGGCTCTGAAGGCCACGTATTGTAGGAAAGTGACATCTGGTGGATGTAAGTGGTATTACAGTTATGGATGGCACAGCCATGCAGGGTAAATCATCATACATAAACTTTTAGCTTTAGATACCTGTAAGTTTAGTAGAACAGGAATGTTGTAAAGAAAAGTAAGCGTGCACTACAGAGCAACAAAGGTTTTTTACCAAGTTTGAAGGGTTCAGCCGCCACATTAATGTCAGCAAAAACATTCCATTCAATTATTACTCTGATTTGATGATACATTTTTATCATTTAGGTGACTACATTTCTGATAATATGTGTGTTCTTTTACCGGAAAAATGACTAATTTTGACATATTACCTCGATTTTAATGATCAAAACTTGAACAATTTATTTAAATAAAAAATGAGTTTTTGCTAGACTTTGGTTGAATCTAGTTATTGCTTGCCTCCAAATTGAACAGTTTTATTTAAAAAATTATTAGATTCAGGGGTTATTTAATGTAAGCAGAATGAACCAGAATTAACTACAGACCTGTTGAAAAACTGGGCCAATTTTACTTTCCAGCTCTTGAGTCAGAATCAGATCATTTGTAGTGTAAATAAGAGATGTCTAAACACTGCAGCTCAAGTGTTAAAACATACCAAGAGGGGAGTGTTGTGGTTTGGTGACATTTGTCCTTACAGTTTATGTCCACTAGTGGGCAGTGTATACTAATGCAAACCTCATATAGGCTTAATTGCAGTTGAAACTCATGTTGAAGTAATTGTATTGCTTATTTGCAGAAGCCTTCACACTTAAATTCAGAAAGTTAGCTAATATAAACTTTTATTTCCTTATACTTTCTTAAAAAATATCTAACCTGTGTTTCGTCTTTTAATTAAAATGCGCTTATACTTTTTATGATATTTTGGGCTTATTTTACACTTGGAAAAATAACTACAAAACAACATGTTCTCTTTCTTGTTCCTCCTTTTTTTGATGTTTGGATCCAAACAAAATAAAACCCTGCAGATCTGGATGCTGCGCTGTTACCGCCCACTCATTGTAATAGCGGACTATGATAATGAGATCTGTGGATGGGGAGTCAGGGGGGTGGTGGCTTTGAGAAAGTTTGACTCTATTTGGAGTTGTGTCGATTCCAGATGAAGAAAATTTTCTTTGGTTTTCTTTTCTACGCGTCTTGTACTCACACCAGAGCTCATTGGCCGGCACCGTGCTCGCAGAGAGCCCGCACCAGGATGGGTGCTCTCCCGGCGCAAAGGATACTATGGATACTGATCGTCAGTGGATTAACAGCAGTTCGCAGTGAGTTATTGTTTACTGTTCTGGCTGAGTTAATGTTTTGCCCGTGTGGATCATAATATGTTGCTGTAAGAAGAAGATCATTTCGGCATTCTTGAGGAACTCCATAAAACTTTAACACTTTGCTCTCAATGTGCCTGGTAACAGTGAAGGAATGCAGGACGCATCATATAGGATAAAAAAGTTTAATTAATATCCACTTCCTAATAAACACTGAGATGGGTTTGATTATTCATCTCACATTTTAATCAAACTCTGTAAGTTAATATGTTCTCTGACCTTCTTCTTTTTACTGTAAAATTTACCCAAAAACTGATGTTAAAGCCGGGTTATTATAAATAGATAAGGTTATAATAGCCTTTAATTTACAACTTTACACGACAGATAACAATTTGACCATCATGAATAAAGGTTCAGCTGTATTTTTGGAGAAATAACTCCCTCTTTGGTTTCAGGTTCAAACGTCTGCACATCCAGAGGAGCCAGTACATGCAAGCAATGTCTGGCTGTGCACCCCAACTGTGCGTGGTGTGTCCAGGAGGTGGGTTTCTTTTCCACTCCACTTCATTCTAGCAATGAGGCTTTGCCGGGTGCAGGGTGGTACAGATCCCATTATCAGCCAAGTACTCTGCTAGAGGACGATGTGTGCAGATGTATGTGCTGAACATCAATTATCTTCAAGGGTAGTAAATTAATGTAAATTAATTGTTTTAGTGCCTTTTTAAAGACAAATCTCCCCTTATTCTCTTTGTATTATCTACATTCTGTTTGGGTTTGATTCCTGGCACTTGAGACACACTGGCTGAAACTGCATGACTGTATGAGCATGTCGTCATATTTTCTGGTTCACACTAATGATGGCAATGATTTAATATTGTAAAACTCTGGGAGTCCACATACTCAACCTTTCATTCAAGTGCATAATTTTCCCAGGATGACTTCAGCCTGAGTACTCCTTCATGTTGAGAAGCACGTATTGAACTATTAGAGGAATAGATGGACATTTAGTTTTAGGTGGTATTTGCCTTTAAGTCCGGAGTTTGTTGGAGAGAAGTCTTTCCAGGTGATTTTTTTAATAGAAAACATAATGTTCTGAGTCATTTCTAGGCTTTGTTATTCCCAAAACGATTGAGCCTCTAAATGAATTCAAGCCGTTCTTTCTCAACACAGCTTTGTTACAGATGGGAACAAGTAACTATTTCACTTAATTTTTAGCAAATTAAAGTGCTTAAAGTGGAAAAGCTGGAGACTGACTGCTTTTCTGCATCTGTCAGGACTTTGGCCAAGGGGTTGCCAGCTCCTCCCGCTGTGACCTGAAGAGCAACCTGGTGGCAGCAGGTTGTGCTCCATCAGCCGTGGAGTCTCCTTCCAGTAAAATGCAAGTGATAGAGGATCGGCCCCTCAGCAACAAGGCGGCAGGGGCCACACAAGACGTCACCCAGATCAGGCCCCAGAAACTACACATCACCCTCAGGCCAGGTAGGATTTACCATCTGACATTTATACAGAAATATCTGAAGTTTTCTTGGCATTATGCATCCTTGGCTGGGTCAATAAGACTTTATATTTCTTATCTAATTTTAATACGAAGCTCTGTCTGAATGAAATAACCCACCAATAACACAAACTGTTTAAAAAAATATTTCTGTATCCTGTTTCTCAGATGATGCTAAGCGCTTCACGGTGAAGGTACGTCAGGTGGAGGACTACCCTGTGGACCTCTACTACCTCATGGATCTCTCCTACTCCATGAACGATGACCTTTTCCGGCTAAGGACGCTGGGCAAAGGCCTTGCTGAAGCCATGAACCGCACCACCAGCAACCTCCGCATGGGCTTTGGAGCTTTTGTGGACAAGCCACTCTCTCCTTATATGTACATCTCCCCCGAAGAGGCTGTGAAGAACCCCTGCTACAGGTAAGAGAGAGGAGTGCAATGGTCTTCATGCAGTATTTACACCCTCATGGACTGATGTCATGCTATAATCTAAAGCTTTAATGATTATAACAATGGTACATTCAGCAGTGGTTTAACAGTTAAGATGGCAATGATAAAAATGATCCTGACATTAACATGAAATTCACATGTAACCTCTATCATTTATGTTTCACATGGTTTTATATGCCTCTTTAATTTTAGATACTGTTTCAAAATTTACAAAACAAATGGAAATATGAAAGAAATAAAAAAGAAAGCAAGAAAGAAATACATTCAGGAAGTACACTCATTTGCTCCTCTGTTTGTTAAGGTGCAGCTAGGAGACAGTTAGCTTAGCTTAGCATAAAGATTAGTCTAAAGAAATATGCAAAAAATTGTGTTGTGGCACTTCAGGGGTTTTTTTTAAAATTAAACAAATAAGATATGACATGTTATTTGAGCTTATGGTACTTGTTGGCAGACTTTCATTTTACCCTTTTTTACCTGTCTTTTACAAAGCAAGGCTAGCTGTTTACTGTATGTAGTGTTTACACTAAAATAAGCTAACTGTCGCCATATTTAGCATAAAGATACAAGAGAAGCATCCTTCTCTCCTACTTCATGGCTATAAAGTGAATCAACATGTTTCCAAGAAGGTGACATTGTTCTTTTGAAAAACAGTTAGTCTCATTTAACAACAACAAGAGCTTCATTATTAGCTTGTTTCTTTGTCTGTAAATAAGTATCTAAACTCAGCCCAGACCTGGTTGTAATGGAAACTTTATTTTAGTGGCTGCATTCTAACAATGCTTAACATTCCTAATGCGTACCTACTGGTTCTGATTTCTGTGGTTGTTTGTGTCTGCTTCACTATGCAGATGATGTCATTTTTGTGTGGACACCATTAAACACAGCGTTACCCAGTAAAAACTCATGCAGCCTCAGAGTCACAGCACTTGTTAAAGGCTTACAGTGGCTCCCTGCTGCCTGGTCAGCTGCTCTGAATCAGCTGCAGATAATCTGACTGGAGAATATGAGTGTCTCAGAGCAAACGGCCACAACCTCACCCAAAGGCTCCCAAAGAGGCTGATTTGGTGATCTCGGGTCTCTTGGGGTCACTAACTTTCCCGCTTACGCACAGGCTGCCAAGATCCAGCCTCCAGGAATGTTTGGATAAAAGATAAGACAAGGGGAGAATTTTGGTCAAGTAGGGTGCGAAACAGAGAAAAACAGGGGTCCACTGGCAAGACAGGAGAGCCTTTTTTTTAACCAAACGAAAGCCTTTGGGAAGGTAACAGCTCTTCTGAGCAATGAGAAGTTACAGATAAACAGGAGAAACAACTCTTAAGTCTTTAGGGGTGAAACTGCTGGTCATCTTTGGTCCAGACTATATTTCAACTATTTGTGAGAGGAGTTTGTTTCCCACGAGGTGAATTTTAACAACTTTATTGATTCTTTGACCTTTCATCTAGTGTCATCATCTGGTCAAACTTTATGTATGTCCAATATTATTGAATATCTTTGAAAAAAACATTTTTCAAAGATTTTCCTATGAGACTGCCGGTTATACTACATTAGCATACAAACACTTAATTAAGATGCCAAATATGATAATATATTTACTTTAAAGATAACAATAAGATGCTGCTGTTGTCATTGTGAGTATGTTAGCATGCTGATGCTAGCTTTTAAGCACAGAATCACTGTACCTAAGTACCGTAGGCCTGCAGACTTGTGGTAGGGAGAGCAAGTCAGTAAAATAGTTAAATGAGGAGCTGCCATGTCAAGATGTCATATGTAAATGTAACTTACAAATAAAGCAGGTAGGGCTGATAATTGCTCTTTAAATAACAGACAAAAAATGTTAAAATAACTACAAAACTGTCAAAATTATCTGTGTAGTTCAGCTTGGCAATACATATTTACATTTACATATATCTTTAAACATAAAAATGCAATCAACCTTGATATTATGATTTTACAGCTGGAAATTTCCCTACCAAAACCCCATTTATCATGTGCACTATCAGCACTTTAATTAATAGTATATTTATCAGATGTTCAGATGAATGAAACAGCAGCTCTGCCAAACCCTGATCAGCTGATCTCTGCTTCATTGACAGCATTAACAACACCTGCCTACCTCAGTTTGGCTACAAGCATGTTCTGTCGCTGACGGAGGAGGTGGGTCGCTTCACAGAGGAAGTGAAGAAGCAGATGGTGTCCAGGAATCGAGATGCCCCGGAGGGAGGCTTTGATGCCATCATCCAGGCTGCTGTGTGCAAGGTGGGAAAATACGCTGCATGTGCACTCACACATTTGTAAATATTTCCGGATTTCCAAATCTAAAGCAGCATTTCAGTTAATCAGAAAGAGCTTTGCCTTCAAAAAGCTTAATTAAATTGTTTGACCTTCCTTCCTTTCACTGTTATTTATATCAATGATGTTTAGGAGCAGATAGGTTGGCGCCCTGGAGCGTCCCACCTCCTGATCTTCACCTCGGATGCTAAAACTCACGTGGCTCTGGATGGTCGTCTTGCTGGAATTGTGCAGCCCAACGACGGGCAGTGTCACCTAAACTCTGACAACATGTACAGCATGTCTACCACCATGGTTAGTGTCACTGTAAGGGTGTTTTTGCAGTAAGTAGTGAAACAGAGAGAATGAAAGACTGTGTAAATATGCAGGTCTGTAGAAGAATGAAAAGGAAAATTTTAGTGTTTACGTGTTTATGTTAGCATATACTCACCACACTGTGTGACTTGGCCCAACAGGATTACCCATCTTTGGCTCTGATCACAGAGAAGATGTCAGAGAACAACATCAATCTCATCTTTGCTGTCACCAACCCTGTGGTTCCTCTGTACCAGGTCAGGAGCTCTGCAGTCCACACCGAGCACATTCAGCCTTTTATCTGCTCAGGCAAATGTTCTTAAACTGAAACTGAGAAGCTAACAAATCCCAGTCAGTAATCATCTCCTTTTGAACATACTGTGGCGTTTAAGCTAAAGTCCTCCAAACCTCATTGGTTTTAAACACAGATTCTTGGATCCTGCATTGGAAGAATGCAAAACTCAAAATTAATCACTGTTACATATGGTTAAAACACAGCGAGATACAGACTCAGTTTTTTCAGAACAAGAAACACTGTTACGACTATCTGTTAAGGAGTTTTCTTAGAACATAGAAAGAATATACATCAAACTTTCATCAAGTCAAATATTTAGAAATTCCGGTTAACCATGAATGTGACACACTTCTGCTTTTTTAAGGGAGTTTCCACTCAATTATTTGTGGTAGAAATGACATTTAATATTTCACATCTATGCGTCATAACTATTTCATGACATTGATTCAATGAAACCAGCAGCCTCCCTTTTTGCACTTTTAATGTCATCAGCTTTCTTTTTTAACTGGATAACCAAGAAAAAAGTGAAACTGTTATGTAGCCTACAATTTCCCTACAAAAAAAGCTCAATGTCATAAATTCCTGCATAGTGTAATAACACATAATGTGATATGAACAGATTTTATGTTTTAGACCAACTCAAAGAGTCATTACATAACAATTTAACAATGTTTTACAAAATATTGCCAGAAACAAGGGTTGTATTTTATATTTATAACTACTTGGCTACTTGAACATGAGTGATTACTGAATAGTTTCCTTGAATGTGTTGGATGTCAACAGTCTGTCTGTCTCTCTGCCTTACAGAACTACAGTGAGCTGATTCCTGGCACCACAGTAGGAACACTGAACAACGACTCAGGCAATGTTGTTCAGCTCATACTGAAGGCGTATGCTGTAAGAGTTACATACACACACACACACACACCTCAGACTAGACAGTGTTTCAGGGGGATGACACGTGTTTGCTGACACACACACACCCACAGTGTGTGAGTCATGAACACAGTCGAGCCAGAGTCTTAGCATAAATTCCTCTGTGGCCGAGGTGTGAAGCTGACCAAATGTGGGTAACTGCTGACTGTGTGTCGTTGTTTATTATGCAGGGAAACAGGTGAATGAACTAAAAAAACTACTTTTAGCTTCAATCCTGGCTGTAACTTTGTGACAAGTTTGCGGATGTGTATAAAAACTTGAGTGTTAATGTGTTCACTTACCACATTATTGTATAAACTTACATGAAATAAGAGCAGGAAATTAAGTGTTTTACACACATATCAGGAGAATAAAAGTGTCTGAATTCACTAATAAAAAGTTATTAGACTGAATTTTACTGATCTGAACAGGGAATTTGGTTTGGCGCAAACAAAATTTAAAAACCAAAATATGATTTTGGCCTTGTGCTGCAAGTCTGCGCACACACATATTATTGCATGTGAATGTGTTTCCTAATGTTTTCCCTTCATTGCTGTTGCCAGAAAATTCGTTCCAAGGTGGAGCTGGAGCTTCAAGGCGTCCCAGAGGAACTGTCCTTATCCTTCAACGCCACCTGCGTGAACGGAGAGGTCATTCCAGGCCTTAAGTCCTGCTCTGGGCTCAAAGTAGGAGACACGGTCAGTCCATGTCCCCTTTGTTAAAGAAAGTAATGTCTTTCTCTGGGTCTCTCAGCCAAGTAAGGTGGAGATAAGTTGTATAGTTAAATCAAGAGTCATTTTCCTCACAAAATGTTTGTTCTGAAGATGTTAAAAAAGCTAGTATTTTATAAAAACAAGGGCAAACTTGGTATAAAAGTATAGGTTAAATACTTACTTTATGTCCATATTTTATTTTAAATGTCCAGTGACCTCAAACCAGTGTTGTGAACTGGCTTTGAGACAATAACATTCATATAAACTTGTTAATACTATCACCTTCACACTTGTCTTGGTGTATTTACTCTTATTCGCTTACTCTTAGTCTCATGTCACATTCAACCTAACAAGAATTATTTTTATTAAGGACAAAAAGCCTTGAGAAGATCACTTTATCCCCAGATGAGTTTTTTGTAACAGGAAATGTCCAAAAAATATTTTGTAACAAGACCAGATGAGGCAAATTGCTGTACACCAACAGGGTCACTATAATGGCATCCCACTGATAAGAAATGGTGCTTCTAAAGAGTTTATACAGACATAAAAGGCTGAATGAGTCAATGAATTTACACAGTCTGGTTACACTTTGTATCGCAAAAAACAGGAACAAGTGACAATAATAAAGTCTTGATTGCTAAGATAATGTTCCACACACTGTACTATTTTCTACCCTCTCTTTGTCTCTTTCCATTTCCCTTAAGTAAATAAGCAAGCAAAATTTTCCCCATTTCCTCATGGTGTCAAAGAGCAGATGATGGAAAAAAGTGGATCATTACAGTGTCTGATTTTGTCTCAGTTAATGATTTTAAGTCTTTGTCTTCTCCTGCCAACTCCATTTACAGCAAAATCACCATGCTTAAAAATTTCTCTTTGTTGTTTTATTTGCATTTTTTCTTTATCACAGCTTCTCTGGCTCTTTTCTGCGCTCTCTCCTCACTCCAGGTGACATTTTTTGGCCTGCACACACTTCTTTCTCTCTGCTTCTCTTATTTTTGCCATATATGGATGTGTCTCCAGATGTAGTTACTGCCCACTTTTGGACATTCACCAGATTTGGATGCAATGCTGAATGAACAATTACTTTGACTGAGTACATATGGAGGCATTCCCTGTGTCATGTCGTAGCGCTATTTGCACTGACAGTTACTGGACAGTTTGTACAGTTTGATCAAGTACTAAATGATAATAATCAACACCAGGGTGATAAAGACGCATGACAGATTTTACAGTGTGTGTCTGTGTGTTAACATATGTATATCGTTGCAAACATAATGTAGCTGTTGTGTGTCTCTTCTAAACTATGGATTTGGCTGCTTCTAGAAGCTGAATCTTGTTGCTTTAAAGCATCTATCTGAAGATGTTAAAACCAAAATTTGACTCATTACATGTTAAATTCTCTCCTCTTCTTCAGGTCTCTTTCAGCGTGGAAGCCAGAGCTCGTGGTTGCCCCAAACAAAAGAAGAAAACTTTCATCATCAAACCTGTAGGCTTCAAGGATTCCCTTACCATCACTGTCACCTTCGAGTGCGACTGCAAGTGCCAGAACAAAGCCCAGCCCAATAGCCCCAAATGTAACCAAGGCAATGGTACCTTCGAGTGCGGTATCTGCCTGTGCCACCCAGGTCGCTTAGGGCCACACTGCGAGTGTGCAGAGGGCGACTACAACCCCACAGAGCAGGACCGCTGCAGCTCAGGAGGGCGTCAATCTGCCATCTGCAGCGGCCGTGGAGACTGTGTGTGCGGCCAGTGTGTGTGTCACAGCAGTGACTTTGGGAAAATCTGGGGAAAACTGTGCGAGTGTGATGACTTCAACTGCCTGAGATACAAGGGAGAACTGTGCTCAGGTAAGAGCTACAGAGCCAAAGTGACCAAAAAAAGAGTAAAATTTCTTCTGTAATGAATTTTCCTGAGCCTCTTAAGATGAACAAGTAGGGCTGAACCTATATAATATTTATCAGATGAGTAAATTTGCAGAAATTTAATCAACAATTATACATTGTTGATTAAGTTGCAAATAGTTTTTTTTAATTAATCGATTAATGGATGAATGAAAACTGGTTTTAGATAAAGTGATGTATCTTTCAACTCTTTTTAAAGCAATTTGGGTAATATTCTAAATACTCAAGTACTTTTGGAAGCAACAAATGCCAAACATTCATGTTTTTTTCTCTGTTATATATCTTTACACTGCACTTTAAATATATGTGTCTTGTGGGCTGTAGATCAGACTGAATGAGGAATTGGAAAACAGACCGTCATGCCCTTTTCATTATTTTTAGTTAAAAAAGTGTGATGAATTGGACTTTTTTTTAAAGGTTTAAAGCCACATTTTGGAAAATATCTTTAGTTTATTCTATGCCGATGAGTTTGATAAGAAGGCTGATATGAATCAGACTATTAACCATATTGAATATTAGTTTAGCTCAGCATTAAAACTGTAAACAAGGGAAACAACTGGCCTGACTCTGTGCAAAGGTAACACAATCTGTGTACCAACACCTCTAAAGTGCACTAAGAAATAAATCAAATCTAGTTAGTTTTATCCGCTTACAAAATTAAGTTTAAAAATGATTTGTGTGGTTTCGGGAAGGAGGGTTACGCACTGAACCTGTTTTTGTAACTTCCCAGACTCTTATCATCAATTTAAAGTAGTCAACCAGGCCAAGAACCCCACACCCAACTGCTTGCTATAAATAAGAGCATAACAATGTAATATCTTCTCATCTAACTCTTGGCAGGAATAAGCACATTTCCAAAAATGTTATACTGTTCTGACCATGAAATAAAGCTACAATTAAACGGCATGGGAGGTCAAAGTGACTATCATGAGCCAGTGTGAGTGTATGTGAAGGAGTACTTTTGCCATCGAGGCCTTGCGGCCCCCTTCACCACACTGACTTGCCACCCACCTCATCTGGGAAGAATTACATACAATAACAACTCTCCCCTCTGCCCAGGACATGGGCTCCATTCACAATAAACATACAGTGTGCTGTTTGCAGCATGTGTGAGTGTAAGCTCAGGTTGTGTGTTTGTGTCAGCCAGCCCAAGCTTTTCTACCACGAACTTCAATAGGATTCATGTACAAAGAAAGCTTTCTCTGGTCTGAGGGGACTCTCACTTCTCCAAAAGTTTCTCTGTTGTGGTTCAGATTATTAAACAGTGGGAATGAGTGTGTGCTTGGTGATTGTTAAGGGGTTTAACTCACAGCCTTGTGATCTTCCTCTTCTTTTAGTATTTTAAAAGAGACAGTATGTCATCAAGTCAAAACACATGATGTTACCCTGAAGATGTTTTCAAGCTCTTATGAGTGAGCTTTTGGTGTGGGATCAGCAG
>JAPZDY010000014.1:9120142-9204744 GCA_029783645.1 Ctenochaetus hawaiiensis | reverse complement strand
GTGCCGTGGATCACGTGACCAAAAGGCGCTTTGTCATAGGATAAGGGAGAAGCCTTGGAGCGCTTGTTTACAACTCTCACACATGCCGCCGGCTCTTGGGGGAAAAAAAATCGACGTAATTTAGAAATGAAATCACATGTGGGGATGAATCTACATCAAGGTTCTAAAACGATTAATCGTGCAGGCCTAGTCGCAGGCATCAAATTTAGAATAAGAATAAATAAACAAAATCCATTGAGGCTAAATAGGCGAACTAATTGAGTAGAGTCAATAAAACAGACCACTAACTTTTTTAGTAATCCTGGTTGTATCTGTACATCATTGTATGGCGTGTTTGTGCGCATCTTTTCACACATCTGCCTTTCTTCTCTGCCAGATGAACAACTGGTGTGTGAGCGCACACTGAAGTACTTCCTTGGCATCGCAGGCAGGAAGTGGGTGGTGAGCTTCCAATGTAAGTCCCCACTCTCTTTATTGTCAAGCTCCATCACTGATGAGCTTACAGCAATTACTCTAAATACAAAACAGAACGATATAAAGGGACGGGCGGGAATAAAAGGAGTGTTACATAATACAGTATCCACCAGAACAGCTTGTTTGTGCTTCAGACAGTGAGCTCAAGTTTTTGTTTTGTTTTTTTTTCCTCTTCACAGGGATTTCAGAGAGCTTCAAACAAAAGAAAGTCTTAGATGAGGTACGCTCGCCCGTGTGCTCACTGAATTTGTGCCGCAGTCATTTCCTGTAGCTTCTCTGTATGTCTCAGTGTTGAATTAAGGCTGCATGATGAATCTCTGCATGTGGTTTACTTTGATACCACATAAATTATTTGTCGTCCATTTGTTTGAGCAGTTTCTGCATCTGGTTCAGCGCCATGCACGTACAGTCCTATGCAAAGCTTTGTTTAATATCTCAATTAATTCAGAACTATTTCTCTCTAATCCATGCCAGTTTATAGGCATTCTTTATGCATAGTGCAGTGTAGATAGCTATAGACTCATCAAAGAATGTTCATTTGACAGTGCATTTGACCTTTGAAATAAATCAAATTATAATAGCTGACTGTCAGCAGTCCTTCTATCAGAAAAGAGTGAATTATTGCTTCAGTTATTAAAAGCTAATAGCAGGGAAGATTTTATATTATTATGGTTTAGGTTTAGATATTTAATGCACATAAACTGAAGTCCATCTGTGTTGTTTTCCAACAGAGTCTCTTTGAAGTGAGAGGTGACGTTGTGAATGGACCCAACCACCAGGGCCCCATGAAAGCTCGCACCGCTGAAGACAACAATGTGAGTCCCTGAACGGGTGAATGAAAACTGGAAGGCTTTTTTAAAGTGTGTAAAGAGCCCTCCAAAGGTTAAAGCTAAAGTCAGGAATCTCCCAAAGGAATCTAAAAGTGGCTCTTTGTTGTCCCATAACAGATTTTTATTCATACATATTTGATACTTGCATATTTAGAAAACCTTTTCCAAGAAAAAAAAAATCAGAATTCAGGTTTAAAAGGTTTCCATGTAAAAATCAGCCAGCAGCACAACATGCAAGATAAATTTAAGCTACAAGGTCAAAACTTACAAGCTTATAAAAAAGTAAAAGTTGAATGATTTTTAGGGCCTTTAAATTGGAAAAATAAACAATAAATGAGAGTCAAGTTAAATAGATTTAGTACTGCAATGTTCAGCAAATATTTAGATGACAACTTCTCCGATTGACAAAAAAAGTTTGATAAGTGTTCATAAGTTAGAAAAAAATGTCTATATTGCTCTGGATTCAGGGAGCTTGGAAGAAAACATTAAACTTAGGTTCCAGTTGTTGCTACAGATTTAGCTACTTCCTGTTTGCCACCTACAGTTTGACCCTGGGCAGGTAAAAGAATCAGGTGCATACAGAGTTCATGTTCGTGTCTGAATGAAGAATCTGTCATTTGTTTTCTAATACACTTATAATGATGTGTGGCACACCCACCTCATCACTGGTGCAACTAGTCTACAATAAGTCAAGAGAAAAACTGTGGGATGGCTTTGCTGAGCGAGGCTAGAGATGGACTCTGATGGGAGAGATGCTTGTGGCCTTGAATAAGCTGCAGCAAAAAAAACATTTGTTAAAATCAATTACATCCTGAAACTACTAACACAACAAAGAGTTCATCTGTAATGTCGGCAGATGACATTTTAGGTCAATAAGAAATTGATATTTTTTTAAATGTTATGATAAAGTTTCTTGCACAAATCAATCCAGGGTCGATGCACTTTGCCTTTTAGACCTCTGGGCAAGCAGGACGTCCCCATTAAAGAGTGATTTAACAGTCTGCAAAGCAAACTGAAAGCAGTGCACTCAGCCAAAAGCAGCAGTCCATACACTATCCAATGAAAAGACCCTTTTCTTCTCACAATATAAATGCATTTAAGATGCTTGCCCTCCATTTCTTTCACCATTCGGCACACAAAGGCCTTTATCAGGACACCAGTCCCTTCTGTCAGATTAGCAACAGGCTGTTTACTGTAGTTCATAGATCTGGTGGAGAGACAGAAGTGGACCAATCACTCAGCTCAATGTCAACAATGGTCATCTGTTCTTCTAAAGAACTGACATTAAAAACCAGTTGAAAACACTCATCTCAACCCAAAAACTTTCAAAGACAAAGGGAAAAAAATACAAGTTAGAGATCTTAAAAATTATTTTTAATCACATTTATTGACATTTGTATTGTTTTATGTCCGACCACAAAGGATAGCCTGATTCCGTGAAGGAAATCAAATAAACTTTTGCAACAACAAACAGCACTTAAACCTGTTTCTTCCTGTTGCACCAGCCTCTTAGCTCAGGCCCTGTTGTAAAGAGCTAATTGTAATTTTCCTCTTGGTGTAAGGCCAGCAGGGCCGGTTCTGTTGCCAGCGAGGGGGAAAATTAGAAACGGCTACATGTCATGTTGGCTGTATCACTGCCTTTGAAGAACCTCTGCTAATTGAATTAGCTAGTAATTTCAGGCTTATTTAAGTGGCTTCAACGCAGGGCCGACACTTTGATGGAGCCAGACAGATTGTCCTGTTCATACTCTATTTTCCGTCACCTGCACCACTGTGACAAACAGACTAACAGATGAAATGAAGTGCCGGGATTCAGAGTCTCTCCCCAGAATGTTGATGCCCAGGAAGTCAGTTAAAGCAAATGTGTGTGTGTAGGGTTTGCACGTTATCACATCACGCGCTTTAATACCTCCTGAAGGACATTATGTGTTGTCTAAATTAAAAATCTGTAACAGAAACACTTTTTCATCTCACCAAGCACCTCTGGCTAATGATCATTATGGACGGACAGGGAGGAGTGAGAAATTAGTATTTTCTCTCTGCAGCAGCTCAGACATTTATCTTCCAAACACTCCCATCCAGCCACAAACTGTATATGAGACCGTGATGCCAGTTGCACTTTTCCTTTCGGGTAGTTACCATGGTTCAAGGAAACAATTTTACATTCCCATTTCAAGCGAGCTTATTGACTCAGAGTGCAATAAAACAATGTGTCCCTGTTGTTGAGCAAGTCGTTTTTCTTTGCGTGCTTAAAGCGTGATATTACCTCGGTGAAGGTGGCTCTGTTTACTTTTTTCCTGTTTGACTCATCCCTGAGTTTACAATATTGCGGTGAAGGCAGAGAATGTTTTTTATTTCTATTTTTTTTTACACAATAAGTAAAGAAAACCTGCTACAAATTGCGGGATTGGTAAAACCCTTGGTGAAACCCTTCAGACGAACAGAACTCACTTACTCAGCTGCTCAAATAACAGTTATATTAAACATTGTCTAAAGATTAACTTCATTTAAAGAAAACTCCCTCTTTTTCTTGACTGTATAATTTTTGCACAAATATCTCAGAAGATTATTTTATCTTCATTTTTTTAATCTTTTTTTCTCTTCAGTTACTCATGAAGGGCTACAAGATCTGCTTCCAAGGGACTTTTACAGACATGACTACAGGTAAATCACATCAGCAACACGACGTGTTCAAGTAGAAACTGTGAAAAAAATAAGTTTACTAAGACCAGAAGGTGAGATGTAACATGCAAAAGGGATCAGTGAATCACTGAGAAACATAACTAATATGTAATCTGCGTTTTGTCAGACCAGCTCACTCTGTACGTGTTATGATGCCTGCACATTGCCTCCCGGTTCATGCAGTGAAGTTTGCATGAGATATGTTGATACTGTTCATGTAGTAGGGTCAATCTTTACTTGCTTAGCAGTAAGGTTTCATGCAGTGAGTCAAACCAGTGATTTGTTTCTTTAGTTGAAGCTATTGTTTAGTTGAGCTGTGAGAGAAACACTGGCAGGTCCAGGGTTGAGTGTAAAATACAGACTTTTGACAAGGCGATGAATAACTTCTGAATATAATTCTTCATTTTCTTTTAGTAAAAAATAATTTACCATTTGAGAGTTTCATCCAGGTTTTTGGAGTTTTACTGTAGAGAAAATTGCCTTTTTAAAAATCATATAATTAAAGCATCAAGATTGATTGCTAATCAGGCTTGAGTATAATCGGACATATAAAAAAGTATCTGTCATAAACTTTATAAACATCTGTAAAAAATCAATCCTGTTCCCTTTTGTTTGTTTTTTCCGGAGGAACACAGAACTCGATGATGTCTTTGATTACTGACCACAAAGACATTTTTTTTTCACTTTCGTTCACATATCTCTTTCATTGAACAGACGGTGAAAGAGCTGCAGTGACATTTCGTTGGAATTGTTGCCTTTTTGCAGCTGCTGTCATGCTGTTTGCACCGTTCTGTTCTCAATCAAAATGACTTTGCTAAACCCCACTTACTCGGTTTAATTGATGTCAGTGCCCTGCAGGACTGTGATAGACACCTGCCTTGCTTTGAAGCGAAAGGGGAACAAAACAATAAAAAGCACCGTTAAAGTCGCTCACACAGGTTTTGACTGACACGGTTTGAAACCTGTGCTGTTTTTAACCCCTGTCATCTCAGCAATGGAGATTAACGACGAGGGATTCCAGAGTTTTTTGTGGATTTAAAACTAACTTAGTTGTTTTGTGGGTGATTTCTGGTGAGGTTTTATCTACTTTTACAGAGATTGCTGTCGTGTCACTTAGCTGCCTAGAAGAGGAAAGTGGAAATGAGCCTTCAATCACAACCAAAGTGCTTTTGCAGCTTTCATCTTGTAAAATTGGTGCAAATTTCCTGGTCTTACAGTTTCTGCACCAGTTGAACATCCGTCCTGATAATTTAATGACCTCCAAGTTTAAGGCAGAGAGGAGTTTGGTTGCCCCTCATACCACAGACCTTTTTTTTGCTTCACCCTTCCCTCATGAATGAGTTGACAGACAGATCATAGATGAAGGTCTCAGGGGGCATATTGCTTAAAACTCCACAAGACAGCGTTCTTTCCTTTTCCTGCCGCTCTTGAAGTGCTCCTGCAGCATCCTCCTGCTGCCTGCTGGATCGATGAAGCTTTGCTAATGGGTCGACATCTGCTAGCGTGAGGAGTTTCAAGACTTTTTTTTTTTTTTTTTTTTTTTACACAGCACCAACATGAGGAGGGAGTCTGTTGTTGTTTTCAGCCCAACCATCCATTATTTAATTGCTCATATTTGTGTATCTTAAACAATGAGGTTATCTGCAGCATCCTCTGCGAGTTCCTGGCACAAGTGCTCTTATGTTAAAAGCAACAAGCGAGTGAAGCTGTTGATGTAGGGTTTTTTTTATGGAGTGTGTGGTGTCTGATTATGATGTTTGGGAATATGAATCAGATCTTTTCCAAACAAGTTAAATGTGTTTGGACTGATTGAGTGAGATGCATACATTGATTTGAGTGGGGACTAAAATATTGACCTGTTTTTCATTCCTCCAATCAAAGGAAGTCTCAGCTTGAAACGAGTCTGCTCAGTATTCCCGTGGGGGGATGAAAGCAGGGAGAATTCTGTTAAGGTGTGACCAAGGACATTTTATCAAACAGGGTTTTTCCTAAACAGCCTGTATTTACAGTCAAAGTGTTGTGGTGTGTTGATTGTAGATGAAATGGAGTGGATGGTGGAGCTCTGCGGAGCAGCTGTGGTCAAAGACCCACTTCTCTTCAACAGTAAACAGGTAAGAGTGTCCAGCCTCTCAACTTGAACAGATAATTTGAAGTCATTTATTGCACTGCTCTGCATTCATGTTGGTCAGTATCAATTTGAAAGTGCTGAAATGGTGTAATTATTGTTTTCAAATCAGATTTAAGGTTCTTAAGTTTGTAGATTAGGGATTAACAGGAAGAACAGACTGATCTGTCACATTGATACTCCTGTACTTACTATCTGATTTAGCAATGCCAGCAGCATTGTGTTGGATACTTTGGATTGCAGCTCCAATTCTAAAAAAGTTGGGATGCAGTTTCTGTTAATTTGCTAGTCCATCTTAACATTCACTCAACTGAAATCAGTACTAAGACAATATATATACTATTCACAGGATTTTTCCGTGCACGACTGAGTTGTGCTCATACTGCAACCCAAGACGAGACTGTGGTTTTATTTGATGCTCTGCAGTCTGTTTAAGAAGCCCCTCAATGAAAGACACAGGAACAGCACAGAGAATCCAATAAATTTTCAAAATAAAATGCCCTGTGCACATTTCAGATCCAGTTACATCCCTGCATGGACACTTAGCAGACAAAAAGAGAAACCATTGAACTACATTGCCAATTTACTCAAAGAAGCACAAAAAAGACATAGTTGGTTTTTAAAAAAAAATTGACATACCAGCGTAAATCTACAGGTAAAAGTCCTGCTCTTGAAACGCTCCCTGTGAGGTTTGAAGCAGCCTGGGAAACAAAATAAAACCACAGTTTGTTTAAAAAATATTACTTTCTGAATTTCTATACAGTTTATACACTATCCAGAATTGTTTGAATTAACATTTTATGAACAAATGCCCTTAAAAAAATAATAACATTCCCATCAGCAGCAGCTATACATTTCTGCTAAGTTTTGCTAATATCAGTTTGCTGAACTAAAAGGCAATAAAGTGAACATCATATATCTGCTGAACATTATTAGCATTGTCTCTGTGAGCATGTTAGCTCAAAGTACAGCCTGACAGAGCCGCTTGCACGACTATAGACTCTTTCTCTCATTCCTTGTATAATAATACAGTTTTAATGGTTCCAGTTCACTTGAGGATTCCTGTGACTCATAAAGTACAAGTAATGTAAGCAAACTGTTACCTGCAGGGACAACAGGGCAGTCGGTACAGTGTGTGCCTCACAAAGCTGCGGACTCCCTGACAGTTAATGCCTGTTCTTTGTCCCTGGGGTATAATTTTTTTACTTTTTGTTTGTTTGTTTGTCTTTTTGGATATGGCACATGACTGTACAATTGGCAAATGTTGCATTATAAATGATGAAAATAGACTAAAGCTGAAAATCCTCAAATCAAATCACCACCAGAGCCCAAACAACAACCTTAAAGCCAGCAAGTTTTAGCCAAGAGACCTCATGTTGCTAACAGATAATCTGACAAGCGGGGGTTAAAGCACAATTTCTTTCCAGTTTGGCCGGCTTTATGTGTATATCTTATACTTGTTGGGTATATTGCAACTATAAGTGGCCTTTTTTTGTTTAACAGAAGTCCCATCAGCTGGTGATTGTTCAGCCTGGATCAGAGTCGTCGTTGTCCGCGTACAGCAGTGAGTCTTCTCTACAATTAAAGAGAAATTCTTTCCACCTGATACTTCTACAACTCTTTCAGTCTTGTAACTCTTGCTCAGTCGCTCTTATTCACACACACACAGTTTATAAAGAGAGATTAAACTGACAGCAGCAATTACATAATTCATATATGAGTACAGTTTATACAAATACATACCGTTCTTTGCCTGGAGGTTTAAGTTTGTCACAAGCACAGACCTGTGCAGAACCAGACAGGAATTATGTATGATTGACAGTGTCGCCAAGAGATGCCAGTTAATTTTTTCTAGTGTTTTCTGACATTAAACAAGATTTAACTAAAGATTTGCCATTATATGTCGATCAAAATAAAGGATGGTTCAAGAAGTTTGCAGAAATTAAATAGCACTAACATGGTACCTAGCTAGCTGCTAGTCAATACTAACTGGCCACCACATTCAGGCTGTCTTTATCAGCTTGTATCTTATATTGTCTGACAAGCTGTTCTCTCTTTGAAAAGAAAACTGTAATCTTGAAAAAAGTTATTGAGCTGTTTACTTTAATCATGTTTAAAAATGTTCCAGTGTGACACTTAGTTATTAACAACTGCAGCACCATTTTTGTTTCACTTGTAAAAGAGATGGGTGAAGCTATTCAGAGGTCTGGCTCCAGGCTAATATTAAAATGAATCATTTTTCTAGACCTTTCTAGCTCACCGAAATAAAAAATCTTTTATCTTCCTACCTATTTGTTATAATATCCACTTTATAATTTTTTTTAATCTACTGTTTTCAAAAGGGCTCATGAAAACAGTGATTATCCTTAAAATATTTTCACATTAATAAAGATTTTGCAAATTAGACCTCTTCTTCTAAAAAGAGCTGGTTTTGAGGTTAAGATCAGTCATTTTTTTTAATAACAAGTAAACTTAACACTAGCTTTTTGTACTGGAGACTGGTTAAAATAGTGTTTAAGGTCATATTTCTTGTACTAATAAGCTGCAGTGAGCGGATGGTCCCCACAGGCAAAGACATTCTGGCTGGTGTTCATGACTGTGCACCTGTCTGTCTATTAGTACCTGGATTTGGATGCATCTGTGCCTCTGTGAGGACCAGTTGGAGGGTGACAGAACAGTGAAATGGCAGATGCTGACAGCCAAAATGAGACAGGTTCCCAACAAGAGCGAGGGGAGTGACTCGCCAGGAAAGCGAGTGTGAAGGAAGTTAGGCAGCGGAGAAATGGCCAAGAGAAAATGTCAGATTGGAGCGAGTGGGGAAATGTCAAAACAAGTTGGCCACAGAAGAGAGAGGAGGCTGCCACTGCACGAGGAGAGCTGACAGTATGAAACAGAGAGGGAGCAAGTATCTCTGAGACCCCCACCCTCCCTCCTACTCTTGGCATCCTAATTTTGCGATGCTGCATATTTAATGCAGCTTTTGCTCTTCCACGCTCTCTGGCACTCATAGCCTTGGTAATCGAGTAACCCATCAACCCCGACCTTCTGTCTCTCCCCCCTTTTATCCTCTTCTTCTGCACCATTGATTGAAATCACACACATCTCTTGCTTTCTCTCCTTCTCACTCCTCTGATTTAATGGAAATGTTTTAGTGCATCTGCACAAGCTCAAGAGTATGTATTACAAGACATATTTCTGACATGTCAGGTGAGAAAATTGCTTTAAAGAAAATATGCTTCTTATTTTACAAAATTGGCATGAACCATGATGAAAAGCTAAGATTTGTTTTTGAGGTTTAATGAAACGTGAAGGCTTGAGCAACTGAGTAGTGGGGAATACTGACATGTTTTCTGGTTCAGAACTGATAGTTTTTAATGTTTTATCAGAGCTATCAGAACTAAAAATAAAGTTTAATGTAAAGTTTCAAGTTTACGGTAATTTATACTTCTCAAATGGCTTGGATTTAGTGTAATAAGTTTGGAAATTATTTGGCTCTTCTGTGTTTGTTAGCCTTTCATATCTGCACACCATGATGTAGCAAAAATGATAAGAGTGAATTTTTAAACATTAAAGGATAAGAACATGTATGTAAACACACATGTCTTGAGATTATTTATGTTACTGAAAGGTTGTTAAGCGTACAGTCTAAAAAAGTTAAAAACCATCTACATGTTTTCTGCTCTGCTCAGGTCTGTCCAGACAAGCTACGGTTGTGACTCGTGGTTGGCTGTTGGATACCGTGGCAACCTACACCCTCCAGAACTTCAACAAGTACACAACATGAGCCGAGAGGCTGAGTGCACGAAGTTCACCACCATGAAACGTCTTCTCTTGTTTACACCGTGTTCTTTTTTAACATCCAAAGCCGTAAAGAAACTTTCATTTGTGTGTTTCGTTGATAAGCTTAAAGCTCTTTGTGTCTTTGTCCTTGTGTGTGCATGTGATGTATATAAAGTTGGAACAAAGAAAGATGCTTGGATTGAGTCTTTATGTCTCTTTTTTTTGTCTGTTTTATAGCACAGGACTACAGCTACCTACATGAAATATATATATGAATAGAAGCCAGTCTGGGAAACAAGCTTGACTGTTTGTTCACCCATGGTTTTAATGACTAATACTCTCAAACAATGGGGTGCATCAGTCGTTCACCTTCTGGAGTATATGTTTTTCTGTAGCTTTATAGCAACCTGAGACATTCGTCTTCCCTCCCTTTCTTCCATTTTCTGCTTCTTGCTAGCTGACACTAAACAATAAATCAAATTCTATATTTTAATGAAATGAGCAGGGGGTGAGAAAAATATGTAAAATTAGGTTAAAAAATGCAACAAAACATCAAAATGCTCTACAATATGATGCAACATGAGACAAATTTGTACCAATTGGGAACTTAATTGTGGACATAATATCCACATTACTAAGAATGTATTTAAAACAGTTTAACGGTGGATATATTCTGATGGAAACTGCCTTTAAGACCAAGCTAAGGAAATACTAAACCTAAAGCACTGTAGATAATCTCACCATGCTCAGTATCATCCTCAGGGTTTAAGGAAGCATTTTACAGTATTTAGTATTTAATGTCCTCTGTCAGATCTAATGTATTTTAATAAGCTCTTGTCATCCCTGTTCTCTTGTGTTCCCTCTGCTGTTTCATGGTTCTGTGCCTGTTGTTTGTGAATCCCTGGTGAACGCTGGCTTTCTGGTTGTGCAGAAGGAGCCTGTAGCTCTTCACAACATGGCCTGTATGCTGCAACATGTTCTGCATGGTCTTGAATTATTAAAAGGCACCAAAATGACCCTTCTGTGTGTGCAGCTTACAAGCATTCATGTAACCTTGAGAAGATAAATGTGCAAGAGATAAGGCCATATTAAAATACTGCTGTGGTGGATAATGCAGCTCTTAACACTTGTTTGTGTGCAGTTGTTTGTAGGAGAAAAATTCAAATAATCATTTTGTTATTGATTTATTGTTTGGTCAATAAAATTACATAAAATTAGAGAAATTCTTGAATTTATTTAGTTTGCTTCACATACAATAAATAGAAGCAGATCCTCACACGTGAACTCTGAAACTTGATTATAGTAAATTTGTAGCAAGTAAATGATAGTAAAAATCAGAATTAACCACAAAAGTGACTTTAAACTGTAGCTAGTTTTCTGTCATTTGGCTAATGAAATATTGGACTAAAATTGGTTCAGATATAGTTGGCAATTTCGGCAGCAGTCAACACCAATTAAACTGTTTGGTTTTCATGTTCTTATCGCTTGTGGGTCATGTGTTTATAACCTCTAAATTAAATTGGGCCACCGCTCTAAAAAAAAACACACAAGTCACACATTTACTCTAGAGTTGCTAGTTTTGAATGCTATTGCCAAGTTTCTTAGCTTTAGTGTAAGAGAGAAAAGTTTGACTATCATTAGTGAGACTAAGCTAATTTACAAGATTAAGCTCAAGTTTAACAGCTTAATGTTGTTAGCATCCCAAAAGTGGGCAAACTAACTTGTTACACTGCAGTGAATTAAACTTCCTCACCTGATCTAATTTGAAGGGCCACATTCCTATAATTCCTACCCTGTTTTTCAATAAGATAAACAGCTTTTGATGACCAAGTATCACTTAAGTACTACTGACCTTGTTTTTATTGCAAGTCCAGTGAATTTTGTCAAGCCACTAACACATTAACCATTAAGTGTGAATCTGCTATGCAAGCTGGTGGGTACAGATTGATATGATATTTTCAGGCAGCAACTTGGCAAGAAATCAGTGGCTGGCTATGACATTTTATGAACAAACTTTTGATTTATTTTACTAACAAAAATACATTGCATTTTAACAAAACATCAAATGCAGCACAGATGTACTTCTGAGGAGTCAATCTACACACCTTCTGGAGTTCAAACAAACCCCACTGTTTCACTGTCTCTATTTCCAACAATCACTGCATTGACTCTTGCATCACTAGCTCTCATCCACCTCTACCTTCTATTTTTTGTTAGAGGATAATTTAGAGTAAGTGTAACTTAATGGGGGATTCAAGCTCTCAAGGCAGTGGGAAGAAAATGCCTCAGAGAGTTCTAGTTTTCTCTGATTTGAGGAAGTTCCAGTACAAGCAAAGCTCATAGATTTTAGATTCTTTCAGTCTTCTCAACAAACTGCAATAAAATAAATAAGCATGAAACTGCTAAACCTCAAAGGATTTCTGTAGGTTTTATAATTCTCCAGATGTCACTGTGTTTCATTCATGACTCCATTTATGTTCTTCTGTCTTACATTCCTGAAAAATAAGACCACTTACACCGTGTACACAATGTTTCCCCTCATACGGAAAACATACCACCTTAATAATGTATGTTTCTACTTATAGCTCTAACTCAATATCCCCCAGGATGTGTTGGTGGTCTGCACAGCGGTGATTATAATCTATGCAATAACCAGAACTAATGCTGTGGGGAAATCATATCTACAAAACATAACCAACTGAAACAATGTGGAAATAAGTGAGTGTGTGGACTGAGTGAGTGTTTGAAGGGCACAGAAACTGCAAAAGAAACATATTGCTCCTGCAGCCATTTTCAACTTTTCTAGCAGAATGAGCTTGGAACAATTATGCCTTAAAGACAGGAGTCAACTTGAATGACTGCAACTTATATAAACCTTACAGAGATGTTGGCTCGAAGGCCAAAGTGGTGATTTAACCTCCTGTGTTTTGTTATGTATTTTATTTAGTGTGTAATTCTGCTGAAGACAAAGCAAAATATGCCTTCTGACACATTAGCAGATTATTTTTAAGACAATAATGGCAGGTTTATTCATTTAACTCAAATACCAAACAAAATAACAAGTGAACATTTTAATTTGATTTTAATTAAATTTTAATTTAATTTCTTTACAAATGAATATCAGAATTTTTATTTTTTTTGTCAGTGTCATGTGATAGCAGGATAAATATAAATGCTGCATTCTGTGTCACTCACTGCTATGATGACAACAACAGATATTAAAAAGCAGGTGGCTGAAAATAGAGAAAGAGCCCACAGGAAACAGTAATGTCAGCACGTTTGCTCCGAGGCCTTTTCAATGCCAGATGTGCGGTGCCAGACGCCAGAGTACCGGGACGCTGCTTTTCTCCAGTCAGCTGATTTTTCAGTGCTGAGCTGCAGCGGAGCGTACATGCAGCTCAGTTACTCTGTATGGGAGATGGGGTTACAGCATGGTACAGAGCAGAGGCTCACAATGCAACACTGTTTGCTTTCTTTCACTGTACAATCAACAGAATGGCTTTAGCCTGAGCGCTTTGTTATTTCAATGAAGACACAAGGGTTGGTGAACCTTAGAGAGTCCAACCCTGGTAACCAAAAGTAGATTTCTCAGCATAGTGTCAACAATAAACAGAATTCATGTCTGACTGAAAATGTAACTGAGATTTTGCTCACAACAATGCTAGCAGCTCTGTAAAGATTGGTGCTAATGGCAGCATGTAACATGTACAATAACAATGTTAACATGCTTATTTTTACCAGGTATAATGCTGACTATGTTTGCATGGTAATGTATGGATTGTTAAACTATGGGCAAGAATGGCGAGTGGCTGGGTTTACTGAACTTTTGTTAATTAGCTCTGAACACAGTTAAGAACAGCTGAGATGGATGGGATTACAACTAAATCAAAATATATGTTAGAAATGTATGTTTCTGCACACCATAGATATGTTAAAACTTAACTATTTCTCTGTGTTTCAACTGTTTCTTTAAGTTGTGACAATGCTGTTGTTACAGTCTGGTTAGGTTTAGGCAAATATATATATATATATATATATATATATATATATATATATATATATAGGGAAAGAATCTGATCATCTCACAGCTGAAAAATGTTCCATAATCTTATTACAAATATTTTGTTTAGTCAGTAAAAACAGTCTTATGCTACCACCACATCTTTTACTCCTGATGAAAAAGTACACACATAAATATGATATATGGGACCTACAAGCTCTACTTATGTTTGCATTTCATATTCTGTGTATTTAAAGTACTAGACAAAACCAAGTTTTGCCCTAATAATGGCATGAGGTTAGAGTTTAGTTCGACTTGCTGGTTGTCAGGAAACCACCTAAGTCATGAGGATCCATCCTGTTGGAACTATGAATGTTTGAACCCAAATTCATGGCAATCCAGCCAAATACTAGAGAGATTTATCACTCTCAATTTGTCAGTGATCACTGAGGTTAATTGCAGGGCAGGGGATAACCATTTAAATCTAATTTGTTAGTCACAAGGTATACTTCCTCTTGGTTTAAGGCCTCTTCAACGGTAATTGAGTGATGGCTGCATATGTGGGTAAAAGTAGGTTTCTTGTTAGATGTCTGCATTAGTGAGTCCTCAGAATGGACTGACATATCCCATTGTGGATGATATTTCTGTTCAAACGTCTCATTGGGGAAATTAGCACAAAACAATCTGCTCGGCCATCTGGAATGTTTCAGTGTGCCTGTTTGTTTGTAAAGCTGCACATCTGTGTACGTGTATGCAAACACGCACAGGCATTGGCATTTGCTTCAAACACCTGAGGGCAGCAATTTACCCCCCAGCTAAATTCGGCATGAGCAGAGTGATCCTTCTGTCTTAAACATCTCATGAAGAACTTATTCTTCTTGTGTTCTCAGGGTCCTACGTTCCCAGGGTTAGTGTTAGGGGATTGACCTGAGCACAGTGAGACGGTTAATCTGTGTTAAAGGAGTTTCACAGACAGAGGAACAAAGGATCCTGGGAGTATAGATATGCTCCCCACAAGGAAATGTGTTTGTTTGGGGTTGTTCTGCTCCTCCTACAGGAATTGAAATCAATCCCAAATAGCAATGAGAGAAACTACAAAAGCAGAACCGCTGTAAAAAAAAAAAAAACAAATGTCATGTTGTCACTTCTCTTGTAGGTATAATCAATCTAATAAAACTTAAATAAAAATTAATTTGGAGGAAAATTAGTGATACTTAGATAATTGATTCCTTGCTAATTATTATTGTGTATTATCAGTCACATGTGCAGTGCATCTATTGGATGGATAAGCATGGATTTTTTTAGACATTACTGTCCCCTTTAGGACGATTTTAAGAATGTTAGTAAAAAATTACATTTTCAAATGACCAACACCTATTAAAATTTTATCAAGAAATAAAATAAAGTCCCTTAGACACATATGGCATTTGTATGAGCTTGGTTGGTGCTAATTTGCAAGCAAATAAGCATGCTTACATGCTAAAATAATTAATAATGCAAGTTGTCGCTTCTGCGCGTCTTCAAAGTGCTGCTGCAAAAATGTAAAAATTTTCCAGGTTACAGCATCTGTAATGTGCTGCTTCTCTCTGTCTTTTATGACAGGTCACTGGAGCTCTTCGGGTTTGGGGCTGTTTTTCAGACAGTCAAGGAAATAAGCAAAGATGTCAGCTTGGGTTCAGGGAATTTTTGGTGATTTTTTATGTCATTTTTGACTATTTTCTAACTTCTTTATGGGGAAAACTGGACAAATAATCATCAGATTTACTGATTATTGAAGTAATTGTTAGTTTCAACCTCACATTTCAACTCTTGGACTATATATTTTTGTCTATGATGTGTCAGAACCCTATAATTTATTTATATGTTAGCTCAATATTGCACAGAAAGAACTGACCCCGTAACAGTTTTTATTCTAAATCCAGACTTAGATGTATTTCTTACAGGAACAAAACATGGTGTTTCACCTGGAAAAACTGAAAGTTAAGTGGGTTCCAGCTGTGTTTTACACAACTTTGATCAGAAGATTGACTCAAGCTTTGTTAAAATCTGGTTAATGACTGTGACTCAGCTATTTTAGATGTTTGTGTGCACATCACATACATGTCCATGTCAGCTCTCTGCAGTCAAGCTGCTGTGAATAACAGTGGCACTTGTGCATAATGACCCGACTGCTCTCACACTTTGCTGCTGTGATCCTCATTAGTTGCTGGCCTGAAGCCATTGAAGGTATTTTAACAGTATTTCGGTCGCACCCTTTGGCTTCAACCCAAACACTGTCTACATGTCTCGCTTCAACAAAATCCCTTGAGCTGGGTCATGAACATTGAAACAATATGGAAAATGCAACGGTTATGGTTTCCTTGCACGCATGAACGTACTACCACCAAAACTTTCTGCCTTGTAGAAAGAGGAGCACACATTTACATAGTTGGAACAAACTGTTTCGGGCCCTCAAATACAAGCTTTGTTTGTTCCTGGTTAAATTTGCAAGAGTTCCACCACAGCAAAAATCCAATTTAAGAAACATCATCCTTTTTCATTTTGAGCGTACGTGCATGCTTGTATGTGCGGCTGCGTTTTGTTTTGTGAGTGTGTGCTCATCCTCGTCCTGACTCCACGAATTTGCCGCCTTAATTGTTGCGCAGAGAGAACAGAAGGAGAAGCCTTAGACCTCATGGACACAGGGCACATATATTTTTAATCTGCTCAATTTTACATACTGTTTAAATGGGTTCTGCATTTTTAATGGCTCACTCTCTCCCACTGACACGACAACCATTATCCTAGCATTGCTATTGTGTTGCTTGTATTGGGTGCTTGATGCTTGCTGCTGGCCTTATTTTACCAAATTTCCTTTCCTTGCGATGTTAAAAGCGGGGATTTGAGTAAAGCTAAACCAATAATAGAGCCGTGCTGTCAGCCATCACCCACCCTCAGAGCATTAGGGTGCAGTTTTATTGCTACTGACACAGTGCAAGCAGGAAGGCATTAAAGATGCAGAAGGGTTGAGCCTCGGCGGTCACTGATCAGTGCTACTTTATGGTGGAATTAAAATGAAAAATGGACCCCCTGCAAAGTGTGTTTGTATCAAGATTATAGTGCGTATACTAATAGTACAGGAAAAGCAATACATCAAGATAGATTTCTGTCTCGCTCAAAAGTGCATAAACAAACTTTTTTCCTTTGCAGATAAAGCCATAGTAAATTTTACATAACAAAATTACCATAATTATACATAAACTTTTCACATGACCGAGCTTGACTCTCAGTATTTTACATTTGGCTGGCTCATCTGACAAGGGACTTATAAAGCAGGTTGTAGACTGGATTTAAAACCTGAAAGTTGTTGTTTAGAGTTGAATTTTGCTTCTCTGTAACTCCTTCGTCTCACATTCCAGGTAAATGCCCTGTGATTAGATGGCTAGATTGAAAAGCAGCAGGGCTCTAAGTCTCGAAGAACGAGATCGAGAAACACTTGTTAAGTTGTTGGTGACATTGTCCTCTTGACTGAGAGCTCTGATTCAAATCCTGCTGAAGGCGTAACTGCTGAAGTGTCCCTGGGAGAACTACTCAGGTCTCAGCAAACATGACATACATTTTTAAAGACTGCCATTTTAAAGATGATTCTGCAAATTTCATGTCTGCTGCATGTTTACAGATTTTTACCATTTTAATAAGTCTGCTGTTTCATCACCTTAAGACACAGAATTTTCAGGTCTTCAATACTTGTAAACATGGCTCTGAAAATGGAGATGTCCATCGTACAGACATTCATGTTTCCCATAGGATGAATACTAAATTTAGTGAGCCCCTGACTTTTTCTCCTCTAGCAGCTAATGGATCACAAAACTATTACAATACATCCTGGGGGGAACACAAATGTCTCTGTAAAATTTTAATGACAATCCATCCGACAGTTGCGGAGATATTTCACTAATCAGACTGCTCCAATAACTCTTTGAAGCCTCTACACAGTTGATCCAGAACACTGCAGCATGTGTACCCACGAGAACTTAGTCAAGAGATTATATTTCTCCCATATTAGCTTCTTTGCATGGGCTACCTGTAAAATCCAGAAAAGAGTTTAAAGTCCCTCCTCTCACCACCAAAGTACCCTGAACCCTAATTGTCAGGTACCATAATACCTAAAAGAGCTTATTGTACCCTCTTATTCTACTGGGACACTGCAGTCCCAGGATGAAAACATACATGTGGTTTCTAAAGTATTCAAGAGTAAAAATGATTATAATATATAAACATTGGTATATTACCTGTATACAGGTGAGTTGAAAGTCCTTTGCAGTCTTTGATAATGGTAAAAAATTGAAGATATATAAAATGTACAAGTCTTTTCCTCTCTGTGGTCTTACATCTTACACAGTCTGACCCATTTTGAGTTCATTTTCCACATATCAACCTATTTCAGCTGCTTTTCTGATTAAAAAAAATTTCCTCCATTAAATGGGAAGCATCTGACAAATACTGAAAAAGTGTTGGCATTAATACACTGGGAAGCCATGGCTACAGAACACTCAGCACTTGCTTCACAGTATTACTTACTGTTGAGGGGAATGTCATTGAGCCAGGTGAGGCTACAAGGACGAGAGCAATGAGTGTTTGCCAAATATGTTTGCTCATTTCAGCCAGAGGCCAAAGAGACTGCAAAGCGACATCTTTCACATTCTCTGTAGCATCAACAAACATTTTTTCTGCCAAAGAGAAGCTGACCTATTGCCTGAGGCGGAGGCTGCACGGCCCCTGCAAGTTTCTCCTCTAACTTGATTTAACTGGTCCTTTACAGGTCTGCAACTGCTATGCAGAACTGAAGTGTAGAGTGTCTGAATGACTTTTTCTGTAGAAATGCTTACGAGAAGTCAACTTTGTATGTGGATAATAAACTTGATATTCATAAAAACACCACACAACTGAGAGTTCATTCATCTGACTAGCTATTCTTTAAGCAATACCAGCACTCGTGATTCATTTACCATGCAGACGCCATCATACGCTGTGCAGGATTGTTGCTACTCCATCTGTGTGGACGTCCTCTCCCCCCCAACGACAGGCGTGCCTTCGTCTCACCTCGGGCATGTGGTGCGACCTCACGCTCCTGCATGGCAACATTGCAGCGATGCTGTGAAATGTCACTTTGCTGTTGCTCAAAGAAGCAGTGAGTTGCTGCAGGGCCTCATCCATGGTGGTGGGAAACAAATGGAGCAGGAGTCACAGTTAAAGGTCAGACTACAAGGCTCATGAATACAATCCACAACGGCTGTATACATTTTAAATATGAGGGGGATTATCTTCATATGAAGTACCATGCTGCTGAATAGTTTTTAAGTATTTCTGCAAGGGTATAAATACTGGCAGTGAGTAAATAGTCATTTTGATTCCAGTGCTGACTGATTTTGTCAACGTCAAAGACACAAAGTGCAAAATGAGCCCTTCTAAAAAAATATAGGAACAATCCATTCCCTCAGTATGCCAAGTAAATATCAAAAATATGTTAGTATTTAGAGTTTCACCATGATATACACAACATATTAAAGCTGGCTCCCTTTCAAAGGCAATTACTCAGATGATTCTCTGAACGGTGAAAGAGAAAAGGCCAGAACAGCTCACTCATGCTGATTCAATACAATTCAATACTGATTTATTACAAACCCACAGAGAGAGGAAACTTTAGAGGACTGATGTTAAGTACAGCTTGAAAGTTATACTGATGCTCATGAATGGGCGATATTGGTAGGGATTGATTAATTGTAAAAATAAAGTTTTGCTGATTAAAATGTGTTTGTTTAATGTACAGCTGACTGCTGTAGTCATTAGGTAGCCAACTTGTGCAAGTAAGGGAGACATTTATCGATACAAAGTGAAAAGAAGCCAATAGTTAAATAATGGTTTGAAATATCATTAGATGCTGCAGTGGGTGTCAGACTGTGTTTTTATAAATCCACTGAGCCTTTTAACTGTCTTTGAATCCCACTCCTGCTTTTGCAAAACAGCTATTAACCAGACCTCATGGAATAGTTGTATGGAAACTTTCTCCTGACTGAAGATCTTGGCTACAGCCTTCAATCATCTCAGCTCATCAGGTGTTATTAGGACCACCTGTGTTGTTCTCCCTCAGCTGATAGAGATCAGCCTGGTTGGTTATATAAGGAGGTTGGTGTTTCCCCTGCTCAGTTTGTTGTTTGTCTCCACAGAGTCAACACCATTAGTTGACTGTCTGTGTTTCTGTTTGATTACATAATTGAGCTGAGTTTGTGTCCGAAATGTTTTTTTTTCTGTATCTCAAACTGTGTGGAGGGATTCCTCTTTCAGTCAGCCTCTGTTTTATATCATATTATGACCTCCCTTCACAGCGACTTCCATCTTTGATTTCTTTCAGTTTAGGTCCAATTCTTTTGTTTGTCTATCATTTTGATGGGATTAGCGGAGGCCTCTGGGGAGTTATATTCCCACAATAACCTTTCCAGAGCCCAAGGTGGTCATTTTTTGCTTCAAAGTTTTTTTGTGTCATGTGCAATCTTTTCTGTTTCTCAACCAGCCAACCCCTCAAGCATTTCCTTTAAGCCACAAATCCTACAGGTGTAAAGGTGCTGATGTGGTGCGACAAGTTGCTACAGAGACATAAGATGAACTGTAAGCTTAAATACAGGTCACTATGATGTAGTCAGTGCTTCAGGAATGCTAGAGAGACCATAAGCAGAAATTTACTTAATAATATAAACTAAATATAAATATAAATAAAATCATGACTTTGCATTAACACAGAGCAGTGGGGAGTAAATGGGTTGCTTCCTTATATACCTGAAACAACAATAATAATGTCCCATTATCCTTCAGGCCAGCACTGATCCAGCATTAAATATGTTAATGAAAGGCATGAAATTTAGTACAGAGATTCCCTGTGTTTAATCTAGAACCATCATCAGGTCAAAATTTAATTTGTCCAACACTGCGGTTTATGGCAAAAACCTGGAAGACTGAGTCTGAGCTGTGTTTTGTGTTTAGTGGTTTACAATGCAAAAAAGCTGAATAAGACAGTAAACACTGTAATCACTTTCCCTGCTAAACACCATTATAGCATGCTGATGTTATTAATCAACTCAAAGTATAGCTGAACAACACAGCCATGTAGATTTATGGCTTTATGTATTTTTATTACAGCAGTTATTTGCTGCCACTATTCCTGTGCTTTTCATTTAGATTGGATTTTTTTTTTCAAGTGAAAAGTCATCTTTTCCGACAGAGGAAGCGCTATCAAAGAGAGATGTTTAATCTTATTGAGAGAAAAATGTTCAGAGCTGGAACCTGCTTTGCTTCAATGAACTGAGATGCAGTGAGGACAATTCTGGCTTAGACCAAACAAACAAAAGATTTCCTGTTATTACACTTAAAGATCCCCCTCCACACAAAGACGGATTTTCTTCTGTTTATATCTCCTAAGATGCTAGACTTTCAAATACACTGACTTGTATCAGCTCAGTTTGTCACTGGAGGGGTGTTTTTACATTCCTGTACTGAGGGGGGCAACCTCTGTGCACTTCCCTAAACCTGAGATTAAAAATATAAACCAGGCAAGCTAGAAGCTACATTCAAGCTACACCAACTCTGCCTTAGACACTCAAGCTAACAAGCTAATAAACAACATAAACAAACTGAAGATGCTAACAAAACTGATTATTCTAATGAACCTGTATGTCTGCAATTTAGCTTGGAGGCTATTTTGGCTGAATCTCTCCACTGCGTCCTCTAAATTATGCTAATGTTAGCCATATTGATGACTACTTCTCCTTCACCTCTCAACTTTGCATGATCAATTGTGGTGGGCGGAGCCTCTAATTGATAGATCCAGAATAGAGAGAGTAGATGTGCTTTCAGCCAGTTCCAAACCTTTATTTTTTATATCAGAAAACCATGTTAAACAACAAATAAATCAGGGCAGACTACTTTTCAAAGTGTCTAGGGAGGAACTTAAGTTTTTTTATACATAATTATTCAGTATCAAGGCCAATCACAGTCAAATAAGTTCTACGTTAAAGATGTTCAAACACTCATTAGAGCAAGTTTATTTATATTTTATTATTACATTTACAACACACTATAACAATCACTCCATTTGCTCCCTCCAGGACTTTCCTTCTCAGTGTGAATTATTAGAACAATACTAACTTCACAACACTTCAGTATTATATGGTGAGTGATTATTCACTTTTAATATTAAAAGCACTTGTGGTTTAAGAAAATTAGTGTCATCTCAGCCCACGAATTTTTTGTTTTTTGTTTTTTGTCTGTCCAAATATTTTTCAGCTCGTCATATGAAGTGGAACAGAGTTCATTTTCTTGCATTTACAAATGACTCTGATATGTTTGCGTGCATCGTATTGTGCTTCATTTACTTAAACACTTAAAGAGAGAACAGCCTTTTGAAAAAAGGACACAACATAATAAAAGTTGAGACCAGCACTGTTACTGTTGGCTCCTGCAAGGGGATCTTTTCAATTATTATTCTTCCCTTAATCCTCCATTTTAACTTTGTTTGTCCCTTCATTTTAATGCTAACTAGCCAGTTCATGTCCATGACTATTTTTTGTCCGGTTGTCTTAAGTAAAAGCATTAAAGGAAAGTAGCTTTTGCCACAACAACGAACTCCCCTGACAAGAACAGCCAAAGAGAAAAATAACAAGGAGAGTTTTGCTAAAGATGACAAACAGTTTCATAAAGGAACGCCACAGGAGCGCATTCGTTCTTGTTTTCATCATATTGTCATTTATGCAGTGCAAAGATCTGACAAGAATTCAACAATAAATAAAGTTCATGTGGAGTATGGTTTCATGTCCATTAGCACACCCAGGTCAGCTTGCTGGCAGGCCCTGGTCCTACATGAGCACGCAGCTTTTGGCCCGGTCCTTTCTTATGGCGGGTGGGTGCTCATGAATCTCAGTCCGGGGCGGCTGCTGGGAGACCCGCTTGAGGCCGCGACGTGAGCCGCCACGTTTGAGCTGAGGCCGATGGATGCGGGACACAGACGCTAGGGTGGTGACGTGGAAAACATCACGGACGCTGTTCTCCGAATATTTGGAGGTGCACTCTGCGTAAGCCACAGCACCGATCTGCCGTGCCAAATTAGTGCCCTGAAAACAAAATAAAACAAAGAATATAGGTCTGTTAGGGAGACAAAGAAAGTGAGGACTAAACTTTCATTAGTTGATTTAATTAAATTGTAAACACAACATTAACAAGCTAAGACCTTTACAGTTAGCAAAGCAGTGAGCAATTAGCATGTCAGCGAACACTGCCTTGTCACACATCATTTATTGAGAGCTTTTAGTCTGACCACATGATGAATCTAAATCCAATATTTAGCCCTCATTTTGGTCTCTTCCAACACCTGAGGAAAATGTTTGGCTGTTTAGCTGCTAAATGCTCCACTACATTTACCAGCTACATGCTAACTATGTCTGTTTGCCATTTGATGGGGGGCAGGTAGCGTACAGCTGCATGCGACTACTGGAAAAACGGTTGAGAACACTGAGGCTGAACCAAAGCTATAAAATTTGTAGGTTGTAACACCAAAACAATTAGCTTAAGTATCCTAAATTGCTCCACAGGGAGGGAATTTGCAGTCGGTTAGTAATTCTGTATGACCACCTTTTCAGTTGGCAGTTGTTACTATGAAAAAAAAAGCTTAGTGCAGCTTTCAAATTCAAACATTTATCCAACCGTATGCTTTAGTTTGTGTTTGTAGTCTAAAAGCAGGTGACTCACCTAGAGAGCTGCTGAGAGCTACTTAAAGCTGTGGCAAACAAATAGTGTGTATGTGTGTGAGGTAGGAGGGTCATGTGGTGAAAATGATGCTTTTTGCATTCTTAAATGTCATGCTGAACCTCTGCAATACTGTTGCAAGCCAGAGTCAAAGATAAGCATTTACACTTGATGTTTGAAAGCCATACAGTGTGAGTGCATAAATTTACAAACAATGGACTTTGCACTCTCTGGAAGTTTATTATTATCATTATTCGTTACAAGCTGTTATATTATTTCTACCATATCCTTTTGTAGACCATCGGTCTTGGTCACGTACAGTATAGACTCCCCACTTAATAAAAGCCAATGCCATCAGGGGCTTAATAGCTAGCTGGGGCATACAGAAAGCTAAGATCCTCCACAGAGCTATGAAATATTCAGGGCCTTTCTTTGCAACTGTAAAACTCAAGCGTAAAAGCTCAGCTTATTCCCAGTAGTGGTTGGCACCATTTCAAATCATTTGTGGATGAACTTGCTTTTATTTTGCTTACCTGTTCTCCTAACACTGACTCTACGTCTGGCTGTATTTTTTTGTATTGCTTTAATCAGTTCTTCTTTAAATCTTATAAATAGCACTTCTACTCTGATGCCTTCTGACTATCTCTAGAGTTTGTCACTTTTTTTTTCAATTCCTTCTCTTTCCAAGTGTGTCATCAACTGGATTCATCGACTTCTTTGGCAATGAAACGTCTGCACTGTGTGACAGCGTAGGTGTTCAGCCATCAGTGCTAGAGATATTCCATATTGAGGGAGCATATAGCAGCAGGATGTAGTGATATTATTGCTCTTCTGTGAGAAATATTAAAGACTTGGGCTCTGCTAACAGAGAGGCTGCATTATTTTTGCATTAATGGAAACGTTCCAACACTTCAAGTATCTGTCCTGACGCCAATAAGGCGATTATAGCAGCAGTCACGGAGTCCATGCTGGTGAATGCATTTTACCCCCAGGGATCACCTCAGTTGGTCGAGTGGATGAAAATGTATGTGTGAAAGGGAGCTTAACGACTGCACTTTAAACTACAGCTCCAGCTGTTTTCAACCTTTGCTCTACTTTACATCACTTTCTATTGTATAGATAACATCTAACAATAATGTTGCCATATGTTTGGCAACAAAAGTATGATGCTCATGTCTTTTTTGGGCTCTCTTGCACAACACTATAAAGCCAATGAAGGCATAATTTAGAGTCAAATGCATCCATAGGGTTTTTCACTGTTAGTTATTTACATTTTGACCTAATCAGGTGAATAAAAAGATAAAAAGTAATGTTTTTACACAGTTTCAATGCAGCTAAATTGGACAAATATAAAAGTTATAAAAAACTAAACAAGTTTTGGGTTGATTCAGGTTGATTGAGTTTAATTGGGACAACACTGGATAGCTACAGTATACATCCAGCCCTATCTCTGTAGCTCTGTGACAGCACTGGCAACAAATGTCTGCCCGCTATAGGTGGAAAATGTTTTCATTTGATAATATTTTGTTAAACCAATCAAAATTGTTTTTGGGGGCCACCATGTCTGTAATGCAGCAGCATTGCCCCTGCAAAATAGTTATAAAAAATGCTGCAAAATAGCAGGCTTAAGCCCACAGTCTACATCTGGTGAGTCAGATACCAAGGTAAAAGTGGCTCAACATAGTTTTAGTCAAAACAGATGAGACGGAAATAAAGAGTTTCAAAGTTGAAGATTGCTGCTGGCACAGTCTCAGCAAAACATTTGGTATGATCAAAGGTTTCTTTTAATTCTGAGGTGAATCATTTTATGCAGTGAAACCAATCCGAGAACTTGATGGGCCAATTTTGATGCCATTACTGACAGGAAAATGAGGGCGGCTACCTTTGCTTTGTCAGAGGTATGAAAAAATATTAATGTGTTGACAAAAGGCTGCCAAGAAGAGTGGGAATTCAAATTTACATGAAAATAGGCCATTAAAATTCATGCATGCCACTGTTCATTGCTCCAAGACACAAAGAAAAACAATTGTATAATCGCTCATCATGCTGTTTGTCTCCTTCTTTGTTCGGTCCAAGCTCTTTTATACTCCCTGTGTTTCTATACTTGTGGAAGTTATGATCTGAAGCAAATGTCACCCTCAGAATCCATTTTCAGAAGTTCTGTTTATGTGCACCGGGGAACAAAGCAATGAGTGTCATTTGTCTGCAATGATACTATTAAATTTGTACACAAATCAGTGCTACTACGGGCAAATGAAAATCGCTGCAGTGGAAAATTACAAAGGACTTTACATTGAGAACTATTTCTCTTGCCCACAATTCAGTTCTTCACACATGCAGAATAGCTGGTGCATGGTTAGGCTACATTAACAGGGACAGCAGGTAATGATACAGTTGATGCTCTCAGATACTGGCCGGGCTTTCATGGACAAGGATGCAGACACATTTATAGAGACATGTAGTGTTTTTTTCCCACTGTCCTCACCTGTTCGTGGGTGACGGGAATGAGTCTGTGTTTGGAAAGCTCTCTAATGACGTTGAGGTCCGTCCTCATGTCCAACTTGCAGCCGACCAGCACCACTTTGGCATTGGGACAGAACTCCTGCGTCTCACCCTGCCACTATGGATAAAGAGACAAATACAGTACATATGAGTGTGCAAGCTGTTAGAAATTAAAAAAAAATGGTTGAACTCAGGGTAATACTTTGAGTGGTCAAAAGTATGTAGACACTTGATATTATGTTCTCTTTTTATAACCATGGGCATTAATTGCCTCTTGTAATAGGCTCAACTCTTCTGTTACAAACTTTTTACAAGATTTTGGTAGCTGGCTAATTGGATTTGTTCCCATTCAGCCACAAGTGCATTGAATCAGTGAGCTCAGGCACAAGTATAGGAGGAAAGGGCTTGAGGTTGGAGCTCCATTCATCCAAAACCACAGGATGGGTTTAAGGTCAGGGCTTTGAGCAAGCTAGTCAAGTTATTTCACACTAAACTGTGAAGGGAAAAAAATCCTCTCCAAACTGCTAGAAGCACAACTTTGTCCAAAATGTTGTATTGGATGTTGCAGAATTGAGGTTCACCCTAGTGAAACCTATTAAAAAGGCCCCAGTCAGATCGGGATATGAGCATATTTCTGGACATAAAGTCCAAAGGTCACTGTCTGTATTTTTTAAACTTCTCAAATAAGAGGGATCCCTTCATCTCAGAAAACTTTTCTCTCAGAGCCCAATTAGGTCAGAATTTCCAGTAACTGCTTACAGAGTAACTTAATACTTCTTGGGAATCCTGTTTTTACTAACTTTCACCACATGCACAGGTGAATTCAGGACACTGTGGCATCACAGCACAATTCTGACCACAACCAGCAGGAACACTGAGCGATTAAATCAGCCACTTTTAAAATAAAGGAGTTGGCAATGTGCTCCATTCCTGTGCAACAGAAGCAGTCCAGGAAATGTTTGTTTGTATCTCATAACTGGGATATTTTGGCTTCAATTTTGCACAGTAAGAAGAAATAAAAATGTATTGTCCATCCTTATATATAGTCAACTTGAGCACAAATTAAAATATGGAAAAACAGGGGTATGATCTAATTTTCAAAGCTGAAAACTGGCTTTAGCAGACCATAGTGGGACAGATGAGAAAGAAATACTTGAACAATATAGCTACTCTGTTAGCAAGTCTGATGCTTATGGTGATACATGCTGAAAGAAGACAGAGACAGAGGCAGACAATACTTATTACAAAAAAACGGACATGACTCAAACTATTAAATTCTTTCTCTCTGTGACTCCACTCATTATCTCCTCACGACATGGCACAGGCAACCACTTTACACAGTTGCTGCATTTGTTCTTCCTTACAAAGCAATCTTTTCTCCTGAATGTCTGTGGAGCTGCTGTTACAGGCTCCAGTGTGTGTTGTGCTGTTGTTGCAGTGTGAGCTGCTGCCTTTCAATAGGCCCCTCCACCGAACAGTGTGCAACTGGTGAATAGCAGCAATTTAGATGAGTCACAAAGGACCCGTAGAAAAAAAAAATGCCTCATTGTTTGTACTATAATGTTAAGACTTGGTGAGAGTTTTGTCCTGGATGAAGAGCAGAATGTGAACTGTCAGAACAGAGAGTCTGTAAAAATGGAGGCTGGGTATTTTTGATAACTTCAGCTAACAATTCAGTTTGAATGTGTGTAACTCAGGTAACTGCACAATTTAAACCACCGGGCATTACTGTGGCTATCACTGAGGACATTGAGGTCATGTCCTAAGCACTACTTCTAGGAATTTAGGTGGGTTTTATGGCCTGAGGAGGAACATGATGATTAATGATTATTCACATATTACACTTGTTGGGCTTTAAGACTGATAATTATATCACCTGACTGATTATGTATTCACCAGACCGAAATATCTCAACAATTGTTTGATGGATTACCAAGAAACTGTGTGCAAACATTCGTAGTTACAACATGAAGTATTCTAATGACTTTGGTTTTCCTCTAAGCTCTCTTCTAGGGCCACCGTGTAGTTGACATATTTGGTTTTTGGTCCAGTGTGTAGGATTTTGAAGCATCTGTTTTTAGTATATGGAGAAACTAGAATACAGTGTGAACGTATATGTTTTCATTTTTGCTTAACCACATGAAAATAATTTGGTTTATGGCTAATTAGAGGATGTGAGCATGTTAACCAGCTAAAAAAAGACAGGGTACAACAGGGTAAAAAATTAAACTAGTTAACACACTGTAAGATTTTGTTATTGTTTCTTTTTGTGGTGAGTGAGAACATCTATGGTGCCTTGAGTTGCACCAGGCTGCTTTGCTCATAAAAAAACAGTCACTAGTGTGTAAGGTTCCCATGTTGTGTACAAATGATATTAATGTTCTGTATTTATACCGACTGACCCTGGAGTGCTTTATTTAGGTGCACCAAAACAGCTGTTGGTAAAACCTGTGATTACAATTATAGACCCTTGCATCATCAGGCTGCACTGTTATTTTGAGTTTGAGTATTTTTCATCTTTTTTCAATTGTGCTTGTAGGTTTTGAAAAGCTTCTAACCCTTACAATGCAAGACCTGATATGTACAAGCTGAATGCAGTAGGTTGCAAGGGTTGTCTGGGAGGTTTGATGGCCTCACCACAGCTTTGCAATCTCCAAAAATTTCATTCACAAATAAAGGGAAATTTCAGTTCAAAAAGGCAGGGGGATAGAATGACAGAAAATGGATAGAAAGCAGGAGATGCAGATGTATGAATGCTGTTAGGACGCTGGTCAGAAAGTTATGGGAAAAAAAGAAATTGTGAGAAATTGTTGCCAGCTGCAAAGCAAGGGTTGAGATGATAGCTGGGTAGAGATTGGGATAAAATCTTAGGCTGAGTAATGCTCTAACATTGGAGATTTGAATGAGCATTTGAGGGGAGAATGGACTGACAAGAACAAAGGATACAAAAAGGAAAAAGGGTAGTGGTAAAGAGTCAAGGGGTATTTTTTGTAGCTTAGCAATGCTGAGAAAGAATAGTCCCTCTACAAGGAAAATCGGGGGGTGCAAGAAATGGTTCGGCTGTCAGAAATGACAGAAGGAAAAGTGGTTTGAACTGAAAGGGCATTATTTGTGAAAAGAAGCTTGCAGATGGAAAATTATCCAAAAAAAACATGACAAAGTGAGTGGAAACAAGAGATAATAGCACATTCCCACACTTACACACTTAAGTTAGATAGGATAAAAATATGTTTGTGTGAGTTTTGTCTCTAAACTTTGAATAGAGTGACCCCTAAACATGTCACTTTGGCATCCTGTGCATGCATTGTGAGTTCATTCATTCTCCACTACCACCGAGGCAAACTATCCACGAGGTCAAAGTTCAAGTTAGATGTCAAATGGTCCCCTGTAGATGTGAGAATTTGATAAACATAAAAGAGAAGTGTTTCGTCTTGTATTGATGATGTCATTGATGAGTGATGGTGGCGACTGCAGGAATGTCAGCAGGCCTAAAAGGTCAAACGCTCCAACTGATTTGATCCTCACAGCTCACATATGTTCATTTGCAATGAAAATGAAGGTTTATTAGTAGTCTATAAATGCTACAAGTTTGAGAAAAATCTTAAAAAGAATCTTGTCTTCCATGCAGATTAAATTACTCAACACTTTTATGTTGCTGTGAGAAAATTACAAGCTTAAAAGATCGATTTAGATTTTTCTATCTTAAGTCTATCTTAATTAAATACAAATAAAGTTATCGGTTGATGTTATCACTCCTCCTCTCCACACTGGCCATGAAGTAATTCCTTTGAAATGTGACAACATTGTAAGAAACGGAGGACAAAATCCACAGTCCTTGTTTGTGCAGACATGCCTTTTAAAGTTCAGCCAAAGCTAATTTAAGGCTTCAGCAGTCTGAGTTCACTAAATTGAGTCGACATTTTCCAAAGTCGTAGTCTGTTTAATACAAAATTACCACTCTGGATAGTGTTCGGAGGTCTCACTACCAGGACAAATTACCAGCTGGATTTGGTATTCAGACTGCTGCAGTCTCATGTTAGTTTTGGCTTAAATTAAAGTAGTAATAATTGATATTTTCAAATTAAACAATAAAGTAAAAATGGTATTTTGTAGTGAATTATCACCTGAATCTGTAGCTCCCTCAGCTTTGCAAAGCTTTATAGCAAGTTTTAGTGTTTCCTGAAACTTAACTGTTGGGTGTCCTCTTATTGCTCTCATAGCATTGTTTTCAGTCGCAACAATCAGCTGTTGTCACAAAAAAGCTCTAAAAATCCCACTGTGACTACCTGCTCAGCAGCTCATAATTAGCTCATAGAGCTACTCTGCCTGCATGTCGTCCGAACCACAGACAAACTGAAAAAACAGCTGAAAAAACAGGCCACATTTACACTTGTGTTAATATGATACTGACCTTTTTCAGCACACTGTCCATCGTTTCTGGACGGCTGATGTCAAAGCAGATGAGCACAGCGTCTGAGTCCGGATAAGCTAACGGCCGCACATTGTCATAGTAGGCTGAACCTGTGGGCGAAAAAAATACACAGAGTCATGACCAGATGGATTAAATGCAATTTAGTTACTTTGCTAAAGAGTTAACTTTTTTTTATCACAAAGCGAGTCATTACAGAGCACCTTTGGCTGTAATAACTATGATTAAATGTAATTACCATGAGCTAAACCACTCTGCAGATGACAATGAGTGGGTGTGTTTCATTGCTCGCTAAACGAGCGGAGGGGCCTCATAGTCTGTGTGTCTGACGATCTTGAATAAGGCGACGGACAGATGTGTGACAGTGATATAATGAATGGCTCACACAAAGCATCACCTGGTATTTCAGAATGGCATGTTTTTTCACTGGGGGCCCGAGCTGAATTGAGCATTGTGACCTGGGCAAGAGGACACATTCCTATCCAGAGGGGACAACATTCCCTCTCTACTCCCTTCATTGTCTCCAACACTATGTGCTTTTGTCACCATACACAGGGCTTTGGCAACCTCACAAAAAAATGTGTTCGACAGAAAATTCCCATAGAATCGGGCTTAATCTGAGTTGCTCCACACATATAGCACAAAAATATAAACATGTTTACATCGCACACAGGAAAAATATCAAAAAAAGGCTAAACAAACTCAGAATTTTAAAAAAAAAGGTCTTATCCTGGGTCCCTGGATTGATTGTTAAAATAAATAAAATACCTCTCTTTAGACGAAAATATTACTGTGTGACTCATTCTGCACTCTGGGATGTATAAATAGATATATCCAGTCAAGCACAGCAAAGACAATAATCCAAATTTGACTGATAGCTTGTAAGCATTGCACTTGTTAGCAGTAGTTAAAGGAGAAAGTTTCCTGTGTGTCAAAAACAAATCACTTATTTTGTATATAAGGGAGATGGGTGTAGGCGCCAGATCAGCAGCTCCAAATTATTGATTTTGCAAATGCTACACGCTCACTGCTCTATCAGTTTAAAATAGATCACTTTTAGCCTCTATAATGTTATTCAACTACCATTTTACTGCGACTGTAAAAAGATCTGTTTTTACAACCTTATTTTGTATTTTTGACCATCTTTCCTTAGTGTAACTGTCTTTGGCTTTAAGCAGCAGCTATCATTACCATGTCAGCTCAGTAAGCTGTGCAGTTAGTGTGTTTGATGATGAATTAACATGACATTAAAGCTCAGGACATGCTAAGCTTGGGCCATCTGTTTAGCATATTAACTTAAGCACATATCTCTGAAACACAATGCTTTCACATGTCACTAGAATTAAGCTTCTCCACATGATGTTGTTAATGTCTTTATTGTTTTTATTGTGTAAACAATAAATTCTGGCTAAATGTTACACATCGCTCCTTTCAGCTTCCAGGTTATTTTGAATTTAGTTACACAACATCAACATACCTGGAGGGCAATACACAGTGTGTACCCAAAAAAAAGCAGCCATCTTTACCCTGACTTGTGTCTTGCCCCAAAGCAGAACACGTTTGTGTGTGTGTGTTGCTGTGGTCAAAAATGTCAAACTAAAGGCCACAACCATTTTTCGCCTGTCTCCCTGAAGAATTTCTGCTGCTGAGTTTTACACATACTGTATTCACATACACACACACACACACACACACACACACACATATACAAACAATATTCTAACCCAAATATTAAAACCAAGTCTTAGCACAAGGACGAGCATAAATGTCCTCACAGTGCCAGTTTAAAGCTAAAATTGGTCTCTACACAGATACTAATATAAGTACAGACACACACACACAGACTATCTAGATTTTCTAGCGGTAGATAAGGTCCACAGATAGTAAGGATTAATTCAATGAAAGGCAATAGGAGCAGAGGAGAGTAAAAATGTATCTGGCGGTCCCTATAAACCACCCGTTGGTCTCTGTCGGTGAACTGGCAGTTGTAGCTCAGACTTGCCATGATCAAAAGGACATTTTAAAAGTCCAATTCTTTGTCTCAGTAAAGATCCACTGGAGTCATTCCTCTTCTAGACATAAAAAAACATTACTTTTATGTTTCCTATACTTTTTTTCAATTAATGTACCATTGCCAGGAAAAATGGAAAGAAATACCTGGAGAGGAATCATATCTAATGTCAAAGTTAGTTGGGCTCCTACAAGGAGTTTGTGTTTCTGCCTTCTGTATAATAACAAGAGATCCTCCTCTTAGCTCACCTGAAGACATGCAAACTATATTTTATGAAATACAGCCGGCCTAATCTGGACAGTAGGATGGGACGCTGTAAAAGAAGTCATTTGCAGAGCTGCTGTGTAAGCACTTTTGCAAGTACACCAGGCTTATATAGGCTAGAGCTATGCAGAGTCATGTCTTTTGGTCAGGTGCTATCATTAGAACTCATGCCGACTATTGCAAAATACTTTAACAAATGACGATTTGCCAACATACCTAAAATAATTAAGCGTACAGGGACAAACAACAACAGATATGTATCATAGTTGTTTTTAATATGCACAATTTCACATTTTTATCTTCCTTTGAATTCAGTACATGTCTGACGGCCTTACAGTTGTGCACCAGAATGTCTCTAATTGGGTGAATATCAAAGACGAACAACCACAAGACGGCTTTTGTCAGGCATCACAAACTTAAAGCTCGAGGGAATAAATCTTCTGCGTCAATATATTGGCAAATATCGGCTAATCCCATATGTGTCAGGATCTCTTTGTGCCGGCTGCTAAGTAACAAGAAACTGCTGTCCAGAAAAGCCAAAGACACTTCTGACATAATTGAAAAAGATGGCTGCCATGAAATAATGTTTCCTTAAGACAGCCTTTATTTTCAACTATAAGTATCCTGCATATCTTGTTCTGCGGTTCCTATTTTGTTCTTTTTATAGGTTTCTCCCAAACTTTTCCTGAGGCAAGAATTAGGGAAAAAAAAGAACATGGCAGAATGCTGAATAATAACATAATGAAACTCCATTATGCTTAAATGTAATTTTAAAAAGGCATTTTACACAGTCTCATTCCCTTTCCCTTCACTTCCCCTACCCTTCTACATTTTTTAAAGCAGAAATAATGGAGTTGAAAATCTCTTCTACATTATGAAAGCAAGGTCACGTAACAGAGTCAGACAACAACATGGCTGGTAAATTAGATCACAAGTGTTTTCAAATAAACTGTCGAGGGGCCAGATCAGGTGGTGCACTCTGCAACTGTTACCGCATCAAGGGAGCATAATCTCCTGCAGGCAGGTAACCAGGGATCAGTCTAATCAACAAAAACATCTCTGAGTGCAGCTGTGTAGTACCCGCTCCTCAGCTTTCTCTGTCTTTAACACCAGACGCCCATTTAGACAACGTGAGCTGTTTATTTAGCAGCCTGTCTGCTGAGTTTAACTGATTGCTTTTCTCTGGCGAATTCAGTTAGTCGGTACTCCTTCAGCATTAATAGAGTTGTTTGTTGTTCTGCCAAGCCCTCCTCTGTTCAGTCTACCTACCCCTGCCAGAATAAACAAGCATCGAGACTCTCCTGAGATTTTAAGTCGCTCCGCACTTGAATCCTTCTCCGCCTCTCATCAGTGGATCCAAAAACAGATATGCCGACTTTCCAGAGCTGGCTTTGAATAAAAGACTTAAACTGAGCTGTCAAAGGCTTTTGGTTTGTGTAATTAAGCACCCTGACAACACACAGGAGGTCATACAGGTGTTACAAATGCTCCCGCAAGAATTAGATATGTACCCATGTAATTGTGCTTTTTTGGGAAAAAGGCCTATCTGCATTTTTTCCTGTGAGTTACATGGAAAGATCAATATCACTAATGTCTGCAGTCATAGCAGCTACAGTAAAATCAATATCTTCATATTCACAATGGATCACACGACTATATGTGTTTTTTTCACCTGTACAGAGTGTTTTAGTTTTAATGTTTCGGCACTTTGGCTGTAACAATCACAATTTCATTTTTTCACTTTCACTGCTCTCATCAACATTTTATTTTCACAGAAGTTGGCCTTTTACAATGAAAATGTTCTAATAAACGCACTGTGCACTATTTTCTCAGCAACAGACCGAAAAAAGACGACGTAAGTTAGAATTCAGTGAATATGTTGCAGCCATAGACGGTATTTTAAATTGTGGTTAGCGAAGTAACATTTTGAGGCCATACAGTTGTCATAAACACTGAAGTTAGCTTTTAAGCTATTAAGCCAGTAATTTTTTTGTACTAGCTATAAACATGTTTATTTAAAGTTGAGCATATTATACAGGCTCTTTTGGCTTTTGGAGCAAGCCTCAAGTGGCCAATCAAGGAACTGCAGCTGGCAATTCAGTATTGGCTTCAATTTTTCCGTCTCAGAGCTTGTTGCTTAAATGCAACTCATGAGCCACATATTTCCATCAGTAAGTGAAGGAGACCAAAATTAAGCTAGAACCAGAAAGAATATCCACCTTACATTCACTGCCTGGAATAATAATGGCTCTAAATAAATATTAATGTCACTGTATCTACTGTATCTCTTCCAAGGTTTGGAAAACAACTTAGTTTCAGTTTTGTGTTTTAGCTTTATTTAGGATTTAAGTGTACAGTTGAAGCCAGGGGTTGAATGGCTTATTATACTGAAAGCATGAGGAAACAGCTAGCCTGGCTCTGCCTAAAATGAATCAGTCTTTCCACAAGACATAAAAACTACAAATTGTGGTTACTATTTCTTAGCCTGAAAATTATGTTTTTGCTGCACTGTACAAGATAAGGTGTAGTTGGTAGTTGGTGATTTAAAAGGTGCTAGTAGGCATATTTTCAAATTAAAAGAGAATCGGGCTCAATGTTTATCACTTATACAAGTCTTTATGCTAGTATCATCTTTGCTTATGCTCCAAACTTAATGCACAGATGAAAGTAGTATCAATATTCTTGCCCATCTCTTGAAAAGAAAGAGAAAATGTGTCTCTTTCACAGTGTAGAACCATCCTTTTAATACTGGAAGTTAAAAACTGTTTGAGTAAAGGTCTATCATGTGCACAACTAACCAACCTCCATGATCCTAATATTGATGCCACTTAGAATTAAGAGTCTAGGAAAGAAGTCTGATCAATATTTTACATTCATTATATTCAAAGGAAGGACATCAAAAAATCATTCATGCTTATGAATGAATTCAGCCACGCTATTTCTCATGAGACAGGTATTAGCATAATCTTGGATAATGGTGGTGCTTACTTGACTCTTTATAACAGGAACTAGTTCACACACACACACACACGCACACACACAAACACACAGACATCAAGCCTCAAGGCTCCATGATGTCGACTAATCCATGTTCAGCACTTGAGCAGCAGCTAATGTGTATTGATCTGTGAGCTTTTTTAGCCCTCCGTGGGACTTGTAGTATGATGCCCCTCATGGGAAGATTCCTGCTGTTGTAACAGCAGCTCAAGGAAACTTCAGCCCATCTGTCTCTGTATGAAACCCTCTGATCAAAAACAATCTCAAAAGATACTCAGCCACTGGGTTCCTGCATGCATTCAACCTTCCCAAAGTACAATAAGAGTCATTATAGCTCATTTAGTTCAGTTTTTGAAACATTTACACGAAAAACTGTTGGTACAAAGTGTTTAAAATTTGAATATCCTGCCTATAGTTTCAACTAAAGACGACTGCAGGTTGTAAAAAATCACAGAGAAGTATATATTTACATTTCACATAGGGAGAACCAATGAAATGTCAAATGTGTGTTAGATGTATGGCTGCTGTGCAACGTTTTGCACAGTGAAGCACATCAGTCTGGGGAGAGGAAACATCATGCTGAGACTCCACATGGGGTTGTCATGCTTTTGATGTTTGGATGCTTTCAAAAAGCTGTTTTCGATTTTCCTCTCATGTGTTCACTTGCTCCCGACAACACATTGGTAAGCATGAGCTCCACACCTACTTTATGAGCTACTTCTGACAGATATATCTGTCCAGAATGATGTCTTTAGGAACCACACCGTCGGTAAAGTGACACATGAAACCAAATCTGACCACATGAATTGAAAGCACAAATGCATAGACACTAGTAGAGTAATCCACCTTTGATGACATGACACTGAGCTGCATTACAGGAGCGGCCTGGTTTGAATATCCTTTTTCTGCCACTCACGTGTGATCTTTTAAGTGAGATCCTTTAATTTTGCACCCACCCAGTTGTGTCTCTTGATGTCAATTGACGCCCATAGCACACCCTAAACATGTCATACAGACAAAAGAACTCATGTTACAGTCAGCTGATGTGTTAATCCAGGGAACGTAAATGTGTAGGAATTGCTGCTTTTTAGGAGGAATACAGCTGCAACTGTGCATTGTGTTCAAGACGATGTTGCTCACTGGAAATCTCTTATGATTTCAACTTTTCTTTATTTTTCTGGTTTTAGAAACAAAGTGAACACACTTAAAAACACTTAAACATGAAACAACCACTACTGTGGTCTGCACAATAGGATATACTTGCATTTTGTCCATGTAAAATAAGGTTGTTCCAATACCCTGCAATATCAGTACTAAGCCTCTGATCTTGCCTAATATAATGGGTCAGGTATAAGAGAGTACATGAGTTTTTGCACTGGTTGGATAACATGTAATTTATTTTTGAAAACTTGACACTGCTATGTCCCAGCAGCATCTTGTGCGCCTGAATGCAACCTGGCAGTTTTTTTACTGCACAAGAACTCAATTTTCATAAACAGCAAGCATCATCTGTATAATTCAAACACCTTCATGATATAACATCCATAAAGAGTTTGTATTAAACAGCTGTAAAAATAATAACAGCGTGCATTTTTAAGGCACTGGTATTGGATTGGTACTCTGTATAGGCCAATACACCAAGTTCAAGCATCAGAATTGATCCCAGTGAGTAAAAAATTGTATTGGAACATCTGTAATGGAAAATAAGCTCCCTTAAATCATCCACGCATGTGCAGTGCAAAGGAAAATAATTATTCAGCTTTTAATGGATGCAAGTAAGTGCTCATTCTAAACTCCAGACACAAATAACCAGATTGTGTGGAAAGTTCAGCTTGGAGGAATGAAAGCTTTTTATGAAATATTTTCTTGATGAGCGACCTCTTAATGAGCCCCACTGGGCAGGTTTCTTAATTATGAAATGAGGGAAGGCATATCATCTATTCTATGTTAAATATGGTAAATCTTGTAAGTGATTTTTTAATGCTCCAGAGAAATCTCCTTTTTCTAATTTTATCTAAACTTGTAAATCTCATTATTAAACATCTACTGTTGTATTTTTGGAAGCTTGGCTGAGGTTGGTTAGTCAAGCTCAAAGCTGTGGAGTGACTGATAAGAGACAGTCAGCATGTCATATCTTTTAGTATTCAAAGCTCTGCGTGACTCAAACGGAGCACAAACACTCCTTGAGATGTTTGCACAGAAAATCATTATTAATCCTCTCTTACGACATTTTTGTCTGCCAACTTCTATTGCGAAATAGTAACGTTCGCTCATTTCAAAATCCGGTTTGTTCCAGTCATGCCCTTCTAAAGAAATTGTGCCTTTTTTGGCTGGTTTTAAGCCAGGTCTGAATTCCTGAAATACATCTACATCCAGAGAGGAAACATCAGTAGAATTCACTGCTATTGATTAGTGTATTTTTCTTTGACACCCACAGAGATTTGAGCATAACTGCTAGACACTCACTCTGTTTGAAATGAGAGGACAAATACGACTGTGTGGTAAATAACGAAGGAGAAATCAGCCTGTATGCTCAGATGAGAGTAATAGAGTCCACTCAGGACACACACACACACACACACACACACACACACACACAGCATGGATAATCACTCAGTGTATAAGCATAAACACTTTGAGACACCCTGCAGAGCAGACACTGCTCTGTCTCTCTCTCTGTGTGCAGAACTGCATTCAAATTTCACATTATTGTAACATGAAGGTGTTACGGCTGATATTTTTCTTCATTTTCTCATTTTTGTTTGCCATGTAATTAAAAAAAGCCACCCACTGAGCATGAGATCAGATCATATAATTGATTTCTTACAGATGTTTCAATTGTTCATGTAATATTTTTTTACACAATAGAACTGTTAAGCAAATTTGAGATAATTAGTACGTCTTGATATTTCCTTCTCATGAGTGATTTCTCAGCAGAACTAGCAAACCTAAAATTAAAGGGGCAGACCACCAATTTTACACATGAAGATCAGTTAACTAGCTATGGAGAGCTGAAACAGTTGTATAATGTTTCCTGTGGCTTTAGGGAGCTTTTAATGTGAATATCTAATCAGAAAAGTACAGTTGATTGTTGTAGGCTTAAAATTATTATTGCTTCTCATTCTTTAGTCAATATCCCATTTTATTTAACACTACAACATCCCTAATAAGTAGTTATAGTTAAAACATGCTCAATTTTTTTTGACAATGTGATTAAGCACTTAATGGGAAAAGCCGCTGAATCAATTACACAATAGCATACTCAAAAAACAAACTCAAGAGGATAAATGATTAATTTTACTCAAAAAATTGACTGAGCTTCACGGTGAAACTGAACTGTGTGAGCTGCTGTCATGCTCACTCCTCTGCTTGAATGACAAACTATAGTCTGAAAAGAAGCATAAAGGATTGAGTGATGTTGACGCTAACAATCACTTCAAGAGGCAAACAGCCTTTTCACAACGTGCTTGTCTACAATGTAACAAGAGATTTTGATTTTCAAAACCACACACATGATTTAGTTTTTTTTTCTCACTGCAATCGATGATGAACACAGATGGATGGATATTTGTCGGGAATCTTAATGTTATGACATTGTTGTTTGACCATAAAATAAACCGGCAATGAAATGTGATTACTGAAAGTTTGGCTTAAGTCTCTTACAGTTTTTTCCTAACTTAGACTTGGTCTAGTGACAGAAAACAAGGCTGAATTTAAGTGAAAAATTCCATGTGATGTTTCTAACTCAGTGGGCACAAAGGGAGAGTGCTGCAGAGAGCAGACTTTTGCCTGAAATCAGCAGTAATCTTGGAGGATTCCTTAAAATTAATGACAGGGGATTGAGATTGACATCTGGGCATCTCTCCTTCACATTAAACCTTCCAGCTCCTGATATGATTTTATATGCAGTCTGAGCAGCCTTATGTCCCTGTATGAGACCCTGATTCTGAGCTTAAAATCCATACATCTTGTTTAGAGGAAGTAAAGCATTTGTATTTCTGCTACTACACCTCAACTAGATAGGATTTTCCAAGGTGATATAGTCAATTAGTAGTTAGAATTTAAAAGTTATATCAACGTATTTACATATATATATACTGTATATTATATAGACCATACATATGCACATGGGTATGCATAAAAAATTATAATTTTCCAGAAAACTTGTTAAAACCTGTTTTTTTAAAATGCATTTTTGTAAATGTAAAATATTCCAATACTCATTTTAACCTTGTTAATCTATAAAAATGCAGTGATTACCAGTTAATTCCAAAAAGAAATAACACCACACGTTGCAGTTTATGAAAACTAGTTAGCACATGAGCATATAAAGTAAGAAGACTTGCCCTAAAGTATTAAAAAACTATTGATCAGTTGCCTCTGCCACATTGTGTGAACTCCCAAAAGGGACAAAGAGATCAAGTCTAACCAACTAAACTAAAGATCACCTTATTATCAGTAATTGTGTCAGCATCCACTTTAAATAATCAACAACATGTTTGGAACATAACAATGGTGGCAATAATGGAGCACTTCAGCTAATCTGATAGGGTTGTGGGGTTGTAGACAAAAAGGTTGAGAGCCACTAAGCTATGGTATGATGTACTGTTCCTGGTAATCATCCCCTCAAGTTAACAATGAATACCCTTCCATTATATCAGCACTGAACTGCACTGAACTATGTTTTCAATGGGATCAATTTACAGAGGAAATAGTGGATGTGTTTCCGGCATCTGTTTCACTGCTATGAACTATCAATCCAGTCTCTGTCTGTGACATAGGTTCATTATGAATTGAATCTATCCTCACAATTGTGATGAATTAAAGCCATTTTTTAAAACAAATACATGGAAACATAAAACCAGAAGTGCTTGTGCTGTACGGTATAAATTAGAGTCGATCTGACTGCAGCAGAAACAGGGTCACCACCATCAGTCGACACAGTAAAAGCTGAGGTGTTGGGGGTTGAATGGACTGGTCTTAGTTTGTCTTACATAATAGATAAGGGATAGAAAGGGTTTTAAGTGGATGGATATCCCCCTTGAGTGCCTTATGTGTGTGTTTTTGACTCTAAACAAAGTGCACTACAACATCTAATTACCTTTTTCCAGGCACATAATGGAGGCTAACAACTGAGCCATTATGGTTTTAAACTACTGTCTAAACCATGAAAAATGACTCACAGCATATCTCTGTAGCCTGATAACATTTAAAATAGCCTGTTTGTCTTACTCTGCCAAAAATATTTTCTCTACGAGATCCTAAAGTCAACATTTAATTCATCCCTTTTTCATCAAATGTTAGCATTAGCGAGAGAGCTACTGCTAGCTGGGGAAGCTATCTTTGTTCTCTCTGTGTTTGTGTTTTTTGAGTTTGTCTTTTTTTGTCATGAAATAAGTCTTTATATTTCTTTTGGAGCAAGTTTTCATTAAGTTTTACGCAAATATTTGCTGAAGCATGTATTATCAGGCCACATCACGATAAAATTAAAGAGCAGAGGAGTAATATGCTAACTGTAAAAAAAGTTTTTGAAAAGGGTAGTTTCTTAAAACATACCATTTGGAAAATTGTACATTCAAATGAACTTGAGAAGGTCAAGAAAAAGCAAATTCGGTGCCATATCACATAAAACAGACAGTCTAAATTAACAATAAAATAAGAACAAAGGACTGATTCTGTTTGGAAAACTCTAGTCTCTTTTACGATGTGATGGGTGTCTTTGAAGGAATTGCTATGGTACTTGTTAGGTTTGATTCTTCATTGTATGCAAATAAAATAATTAAGCTGTCAATTTAACAACCTCAAAGATGTTGAATGATGGACATAAAACAGCACATCATAATAAACTAAATAAAACTACATTAACTGCAAATTAAGATGTAATTCACATTTTTAGAGCGTTAAAGATGGAGATGAAGACATTTTACTCAGACTCCCTTGAGCAGTCTGAGTAAAATGATTGAATAAGTTTGGTTTACCAATGAGTGCTGTAACAGAATTTTTAAAAATAAACACACCAGTTTGTATTTTGTCGATGCTAAAGAGTCTCTGAAAGTGCAAAAGTCTAGATTTGCTGTCTGACAGACTGCTCAGTTACAAATGCACCAGTAGCTGAGAAACTGACTAGCTGTCCCCTGGGAAAGAGAGTGGAGACGCATCTAGGCCATTGATTTTCAATGTACCCTTGGTCGTCTGAGAGGCTGCATGAGCAGAAGAGAATCAGAGGAGAACGACTGGGGCACCAGCTTGCATTATGAAAACCTACTGACACTCATTTAGTCCACACTCAGCCTGCTCTCTACTCTGCACACTTAAAACTCAGCACTCTGCTCTGACACTACATCCTTCTGTCTCCACACTGTCTCTATTTATATTTTTTCCCACTCCTCTAATCTCTCGGAGCACTTACTCATATCCACATTCACACAAACATACAAAACCCCTGAACGTGTTGAGTAGAAAAAAAACAACAGCACTTGGACTAAAAAACCCAGTTCCCTTGCTATCTGCACTCCCCTCCAAAAAGCCTCTGAAATGCTTCGATGCATCAAGCTATTTTCTCTGCTCATTTCTGTCATGGAGCCAGGTGCCACTCACATACACATACACACACACACAGATGCTCTCTCAGAGCACATCTGGATAGTGCTTTCAAGGAGCCAACATGTAATTGGGGTCATAAAACCTGCTCATGAATGAATGATGGATTGTTAAGGCAATCTCAGCTACAGACTCTGTCGACCTGGGATGGATAGATGGATGGATGGATGCAACAGGGCCTTTAAAGTGCTTACAGAGCTTGTGTTGTTTGCACAGTACGTGACAGAGAGCATTCGGGGTTGCTCTTGTTGACTTGTCAAACCCTTGAGGAAGTATCACACACCTCAGGTTACATGCCTCTAAACAGGTAGCTGCCCGGAGGACGGAGTTCAAGGCAGCCAAACTCACCGCGTTCCTTCCTTGTTTATTGTTTCAAGGTGTGACACTGCAGGTTGAGCCAGTTGTTTAATTTGATGAGGAAGTAAACTGAGAATTCATGCAAAATGTTGTTCATTTACAGAAACAGTGAAATGCACTGGCTCTTATGAAACCAGCCAAGACAAGAAAACGTAGAAACCACATTTCTTTCATGTTTGCTGCTGCATCATAAACAAAGCAGTTCTGTCTTAAGTTGCTAATTATTCAGCATAATTAGAAACTACATGACTACAATTTTAATGTTAATTATGTTTGCTAAAACAAGCTTAATTAAGCGTAGTCCTTTCAACCTGCAGTGACAGCTTTTTTGACTACTTTAAGGCAGCATAAACTCACAGACACATTATCATCTAAGTTTCATACACATCAAACAAATAAAATACACTTTACATTGCAAACAGCTGCATATTTACAAATCTGGCAAACAGAGCAACATTACCATCATGTTTAGCACATCTCTGATTGATTAAAGTACAATATTCACTCTCCTTTAGCTCTGTTTCACTCTTTGCCAACTCCAGAGGAAATTATCTGACTCTTTAGCTCCTAAATGCTCCACTCTGTTCAAATCTACTGTTAAATTCTCCAGTTTTTCATAATTCAACTCGTGGGTGGCATAGAGGTCAAAGTATTCCTGTCATTTCATCATTTAAAGAGATTCTGCTACAACCACTTCAGCTCTCCATCTCACCAGATTTTAAATACGCGCAGTCCTTTTATTGAGCAACGTGAAAAAACTCGTTCTACCGCCTTTATATTTTCATGCTTGACAAGTGATTCACATGTGCACCCATAAAAGTTAGAAGGTGAACCAGGACAGAGTCTCTTTTTTAATGTCAAATTTAATTTTATTACATGACATGTAATCACCTTGGATTTTAGAGAAAAAAAAAGGTGATTTTAGGGTGTACTCATAATTAGCACCAGACGATTAATTAAGAATATAAAGGTCACCCCTGGAGTCTACATATTAATGTAATTTATGACCTTTTTAAGCCTTGCATTGGAAAATTGGTTGATAATTGAGCAGATGCTTGTGAGCAGTGAATTTCTTTAGGCTCCAAATCAGCACAGCTGAGTCTGACAGTCACACAAGGCAATCAGTTCGAGAGGAAAGGAACTAAATAAATAAATAAATAAGTAGACAGTGGGAGACTAAAGAAAACCAGCGGCAGAGTGATCGCCTGTAAATCACCTCATGCGTGTGTGCTGGACAAGTATCATGTGTTGCTACATTTCAGGAGGGCCGGCTAGAAACAGATCAATCAGCAGCAAAATTAGACTCAGCACCAAGTCTTTATTTCTTTTTTCTGTCACACAGGAAATGAGGAAAAAGACTGAGTGAGAAGTGGAGGAGAGACTATAAGAAAGATAGAGAGAACAGACAAAGAAAACGCAAGGTAAGCTAATCAAGAGCGGGAGTGCTGAGAGGGCAGTGCCCCAGTACTGTGGGGCTCTTGACCTTGACATGCTGGAAACTGAGAGAAGAGGAGGAGACTATTGAGGCAGCTGGAGTGGATGGTGGAGAGAATAAATGAAATTAAAGAGAGGAGCAGGAAAAAGTGCAGAGAAGGGCAAATCTGGACATAAAAACTGTGTTATAAGAAAAAAGGGTCGGCTGGGATCAGATTTTAAGTCCTCAGTGTTGTTATTTTGTTCATTTAAAGACCAAAGACTCCTCACTGCACAACTGCTGTGTCATCATAAGCAGCGGTGCTTGCAATTGTAGACTAATTTGTTTTTTGTTTTATGGTATTCTGAGCTAATAATTGGCTTTTGATGATTCCACAAGGTCCACTGCGCATTAAGAGAGAATTCAACTTATTACTTCAGTAATTTGTTCAGAGCAGATATTATTTTGTTCGCTTTAAAGTGTTTCCCAACAGGCGTTCAGCGAAAAAGAGAAACATATGCAAATGCAAAAATAAAGGAATGTGGGTTCAAGACTACTGAATCACAGTGCATGTAATTTTTCTTCCAGTAAATTAAAAGAAATAGAGCAAATCAGAGCCTTGCAGAAGGAATTTGGATCAAGAATTTCACTGTCTTGTACCATTAAGAACCAAAAAATGACAACAAACATGATTGAAGCTATCCAAGCTGTTGTACTTCATCATATTTACAATCCTTGAATGTTTCCCATCACTGTGACCAAGTTTAACTGCGTGTTACTACAATATCCATTTTGCCCAAAAATGACAAAATCCGGATGGATGTGGTTTGCAGAGGCAAATCAAGAAGTGACATGTTTTTCTGGGTTTTTTTTGGCTTATCAGTTGGGCAACTTTTCATCTGAATCATTGGACACCACTCTGGCGTATTCAGTTTTTTTCTAATAAATCTGTCCTGCAACCTTTGCACAGCTTTCAACAGAAAAAAAGGACATTAGAAGGACGGCTGTGTCACTCCACGCTGATTTGTTATGGCAACCTCCCAAACAGAATTGGCTAACATGAACAGTCTGTCAGACCGAATAATGAAGTGAAACAAAATGGCAATTCAGACTGATTATCAGGCCTGAGAAAGGCTCAATAACAAACAGGGCAAAGCAGGCGATTACCCCAGGATGCCAGGCCCTCAAGGGGGCAAGAGGGCTCTAGATTCAGTAATGTTATTCATGATATATAACAACTTCTCTGCAGGGGGCTGGAGCTGATCCCAGCTGACATTGGGCAGAAGGGAACACCCTGAATGGATCACCAGTTCATCACAGGTGTGACACATAGGGACAAATAACCATTCACTGTCACATTCACACCTACGGGAAATTTGGAGTCGCCAATTAACCCAACCAGCATGTCTTTGGACTGTGGGAGGAAGCCAGAGCACCCAGAGCCCACAGAGACACATGGAGAACATGGGAGAAAAGACTCGGTCAAGGCTGACAACCTTCTCGCTGTGAGGTGACTAAACGATGCACACTGCTCTGCCTGTCAATTTTACTATTTGCAAATGAGTTTGCTGAAGGTGACACCAGCTTTATTGCCTCGTCTCAAATCCTCGACTTGTAGAGGGGAGTTTATGTCTTTGTTTTAGTTCATATAATGTGCTTTAATATTAAAATTCCTTCATTAATTAAAGTTCAATCAAATAATTACAACTACTGCCAGTTATTTTTTTTTCTAACTCATATATATGCAATGCATGCAGAGTGGGATTTGTGGAGAGTTCAGTTTGTGCCTGAAGCTCATTTCTGCCCCTTAGCCAACCATTCTGGCCTTGTCCTATTTAACCCTTTGTTGCAAGACCAGCGCAGTCACAATAATTCTCTCACTTTTTTCTTTTGAGTTACATTTTTAGCTAACGTGGTTGTAAACATTTGAGCATCTATGATAGCTGTGTAAACTTTTTCCTCGGAGGAAGATCATGTGGTACACTCAAAAGCTCCAGAATGATCTTGTCTTGACGCACCATGTGGACATGTTTCTTTCAGGGCAGAGAAGTCTGTTGTATCTTGTGTATTATCTTAAATGGACCTCGAGGTGAGGCTGGTTCATCAGCCGCTGTTTCCAGGGATTCACTTTGAATCTCGACTTGACTCACATTGTCCTGATCTTAATCTCTACTCGGTGTCACACACAACTCAGCATGAAAGACAGAAAAGCAAAGAGATTAAGATGGAAGAAAGATTGAGGGAAGAACGAAGGCTAACGGAGATGCACACAGAATAGACTGAGAGGGGAATTAAGTTTGGCAGCGAGTCTGAAAACAAGTTTGCAAGGTTGCGGAGGAAAGAGGCAGGAGGTTGAGGAGGCAGTGGGCGGTATAGCCAGATGAAGAATGAAGGAGACAGGGGGCAAGTGTTTGGTCACACAGCAAGTGCCTGATTAATTAATTCCACTGTTTGTTTCTGCACAATGAGAGGGCAGCTCACAGGCTCGTTCTGGCACCTTGCCTAGTACTCGCTCCTCTCTGTAAGCCCAAACAACACTCAGCCTGTTTCTCTTATCTGTGATCCACACATGAGCCCTGGCCTTATATCTTAAAATCCTGTGATGCGTTTGTTCTTTCATCACCTGTATTTACATCCTTTGGTACTCTGAAGTCACCCACAACAAATCTGTTTGGTTAAAAGGTACTTTCCAGATGAATTTGACACTAAATTGGCATCACTTTGCATGCAGTATAAATTTGGGCTGAATGTATCCTGTCATTGTGGCTTCATAGCGGGTCTTCTCCCCAGCTTCTGTCATTGCAAACACTCAGAATTGATTTGTTCTGATGCTCAGTAATGAAAACACAATAGATTTTCCTTTAAAATAGATTTTTCTATAAAGCTTGTTCAGTGTCTGAGTTTCAGCTGTCAATCTGTTTACTGCTGTCAGTGCAAACTGCACACACTGGCATGCCATTACCCAGCACATAGACAAACTTAATGCTAACAAACATTAGCCGCCTGTCTCTCACGCATGCCTGCACATGCCTTTGAATATACAGAGCAGAAGTATGTACATACTCAAACAAAACTATGGTTGCATAAGAAATAGCAAATGTAAGTAGGAACAGAAGTTAAAACTCGAGGGTATTACAGCCACTGTTACAGCAGCACACACACCCAAGTATGCAAGCCAAGTGACTGTAATCCCCCCCATTCAGTCATTAGTAAGAAGAGGCAGATACCAGTGGGAATCGTAGTTGTACCGATGTAGGTGCCAGCGCACCTGTCTCATGAGACAGACCCAGAATAGCTTGAAGGGACGCTGGAAGGCAACACACTCGTCTCCACTCAAGAGCTTATGGAGAGCAGAAGGAAGCCAGCTCGGGTCAAACATGGATCCATAATCTGTGGTCTAAGTTCAAGTCTGGTTTTAGACAGAAATCCAATTACTTACATTAATGAAATCCTTTGATATTTAGGACATGTGTTTAATTGCTTTTTTTGCCAAGAGACAGGAAGATCAATGCAACTCACACATGTGCTGTAGATTGAATGTAAAGCTGTGGCCAATGGCTTTGCTCAGCATAAAGCTAACTCGCCCTCCAGCCTCTCTTCTTTTTCCTCTTGTTTCTGAGTGTTTGAGATCCACAAAGCCCTGGGATGCACTTGAGTTTGTTGCTCAAGTTGAGACATTTTCAATGTCTTCAGGTCAGTTTGCTGTTTAACAATTTCAAGTCTATTGTCTTAAATAAATTTTCTTTGTGTTCTGTAAATGATGAAGCATGTTCTTTAACATGTTAAATCTCGTTAGATAAATCCATGCAAAAAAAAACTAAGCGTATCAAAAATAAGCTGGAGATTTATGATGTTAAGTAATTTAAATTATTGTGAGACATAAGTGAGATGCTGGTACGCAGATACAACCTTTAGACAGAGACAGTCCAGCTGTTTCCTCTTGTTTCCAGTCTGAATGCTGAGCTAAGCTTACCAGCTGCTATCTGTATTATCATAGTTATTTGAAAGATACAAGAGTGGTATCAATTTAATTTAAGCCTTGGTGTCACCAAAATCCTACTCTTCTATCTCTACAACTTTTAGTCAAATTGTGGAAACTTTTAAGTTACAGTGAAAGGTAATATAAACACTCATATATAAGTTAATCAGTAAAAAGCCATTAATAAATTCAGTATTTGGGCTGCTGGGTTATAAAAAAACATTTGGCTGGTGTGTTTCCCCACATAAATCCCGGTTAAAGTAGTCCTTATTTTACAAAGTAATAAGTTTTTTTTTCTTTCACAGCAGCACAAGCACAGATGGAAATGGATTTTTATTGAACTTATTTTAAAGAGCATTTAAACAAGCATTGCTGAGAAAACTACCTTCATCTTACTCATAGCGGTACACACCTGGGAGTATTATGTCCACTATGTTCAGACTCTATTGTATTTAGGATGATGCCATTAATGACACACTGTGATAAAGTCCGCATGTTCACACAGAGATGAATTGATTTTTTTTCTTTGTTTGGTGGAGTAAATTACTGTTTAAGCCTTCTCTGTGTAATTGCTATCCACACACTCTGCTTGGTAAGAGAAAGGTGCGAGTGTGAAACAACCTGCAATTTTACAGGGTGTTGTTCAAACACAGTGGGGTGGACTCACCCACTGTAAACCAACAAGCAACACCAGCTTCAGCAGCTGCACTTCTTAATCTCCAGCTTGTCTAGCTGGTCCCTCCGTATGACTGCATGGGTGGAGGTTAATGGAATGCTGCTCATTTAAAGCTGCTCTCTGTGAGAACAAGTTTTCGGGTTTCGTTATGTAAGTGGAAATGAAATGCAAAAGGGCCTGGAGGCTTACAAAGGGAGAAAGTTCGGAGGGTTTAAAATAAAAGAATCAGACTGTTCCACTTACTCTCATCTGTTTAAGTCTTGTCTGAAAAATTCAAAATGACTCTGAGCTACAGCAAGCGCACTTTGTGAGTCTAAAAATCCACATTTTGACATCAGTCTTCACATATTAGAGTTAGCTTAATAGTTTTTGAGCAGCTGCCCCAAAGCCATATCAGCACCATGAGTGGACAAACAACTCTGTAATCAACATTTGTTAAATCAAAATAACAAAATCAACTTGTCTTAACTCTGGAAAACCTGCCATCATGGATTCAGTCATGATGTCTAATTGAAGCTGTAATAAAGTCATGTATATGGCCAATTTTACATAATTTATAAGCAGTGATTATGCTGTGACAGCCATTCAAAGCACGCAAGTATTGTACCACATGTTGTTTATTCCCTTACAGGGCTGAAATAACTCTGGAGCAGCTGTTTAAAACTAACTACAACTGTCATACTGACTCTAAAAAAGAGATGACAGGCCTGAAGTTACATAAACAGTGTATGAACGGACAAGTTTTGCATCTAACGTAGGCTGAATCCACATCAAAAATGGAATTAAATTAAGGAAAAACATACAGTAGTACTCCCAGCAGATTATCCAGACACACTCTAGCTGTTGCTGCTAATATTTCTGGCCCTCAGCCTGGATGTAGCTGAACGGTCCAATGACCCAGCTGTTTGCCAATCTGGAGAGCCAGTTATAGAAACTTTGTCACGAGCTAATGATGCGACGCGCCTCTCATCACACTGGCATTTTAGTCTTGCCACACAAAGGATGAAACAAAAAAAAAAAAAAACCCAGAGCATGTCTCACCTGAAGTGTCCCACATGTTGAGCTCGATCCTCTGTTTGTCTATCTCAAAGCTGGCTGTGTAGTTCTCAAACACCGTGGGAACATAATTCTGCAATGAGACAGCAGGGCTAAAATTAGATGAAAGCTCAGTGGGGTGTTTAGTAACACTGGAAGATTTGATTTAAATCAAGATAATGTCAGGTAGGAAAAAGATCTTAATTATTTCAGTCAGCTGTGCAGCGCAGATGATAGTGCAATCTCGAACATCAGAAGCTTGAGATAGTGTGTGTGTGAGTGGAAAGTAGATGAGGCCAATCCTGAGCTTTGACCTATTTCCAAAATTCAGAAATTTAGGTCAACAAGCTTTGATTTCATTATCCTCGACAGTTCAAGAGTTTCAATCGAGAAATGCAAGTGGAAAGAAGATTTCAGTCTGTCATTCCGTCTCTAAGTTTCTGTCATTTTCAGGACAATACAGCCAGATTGTGCTGTATTCCTTTCTGCTGATGTTAATGTATTGAAAATGTATTGTCATTTAAGGAAGTTTATGTGACATTTTAGCAGCAATCATAATAAAATTCCTCACTGAAATTGTCCTGACTTTGTTCAAGTGTTGCTGAAAGATTCCGTCAAATCTGCCTCTCATCATTTGACACAATCTCAATCAATTCATCACAATATAAAGTGGAGTTCATAATGCACAGGTGCCTTGTGGTCTACCTGTTAAGATTCCTGGTTTTCACACAGGTGGCCCAGTTTCAACTCCATGTCAACAGCACTAATTTGACCTCCATATAGAAATTGCACTGTAATTTGTGTTAAATTGTTACGTAAAGCACTTTTACCACACTGAAAACAAAGGCAAACCACAATGTAGATGTAAATAAAAATAAAAAGTCTGAATGTTTATCAACTCAAAGTTTAATTTTTGGCCCAAATCTCCAATATTCGTTATGTTATCCAAAATTTAAGTGTTTATTATGATATAATTATCCTAGCTTCTGATTGTTCAGGGACCACGTTGTTATTTTTAGTCAGTTATCTTTAATCCAGCAGATAATTTAGTGAATTCTTTTCCCGTGATTAATATCATGAGACATTTGAGTCACGTACTGTTTGAAAACATTACAAACGGCAGTTCACTTCCTCACGTGTAACAACAGTAAATCTAGACAAACAGGTGGTGATTCAGTGTGTTGCTTTGATGCAGTTCGGCTCACTGCTTGTTGCTGTGGTCAAACCAGTTATGTTTCAGTATTTGCATATCAGACTGCTACGGTCGCCGACTGACGGTAACGGCCGCCGACGCGCGCGATGCGCAAAAGCGCACAGAGCTCAGATATCTGTGGCGGCAGGACACTGAATGTGGACGAGTCTGAAGATTAAAAAGACTTAACTTTTCTAGTTTTTACATGATGATGAACCACGAAAATCGAGCTAAATTCTGTGATTAAAAAAAAACACATAACGTGTCCAAAAAAATCAGCTATTTACAGTACGCCACCAAGAAATTAGCATAATCACTTGAAAATAACTACATATTTATAAAGGACATATTTCATGTCATCGGTAGTTTCTAATAATTTAGGTGTTGCAGGTGTTGAAGTTTTACTGGATATGTCAGGCTAGATGGAGACTTTATGGTGCCGTGTGGTTCCAGGCACTTTACGCATCTGCTGCAGTCATCAATCATGAGTTTGTGAAACGGTGTTTCTCACCTCTGGATACGAGTCTTTGGCGAAAACGTGAAGGAGAGCCGTCTTGCCACACTGCGCATCGCCGACCACCACAATCTTACAGCGAAGTAATCCCTTGCTCTCCATCGTGCCCCGAGTATCACTGAGAGGTCCTGAGTCGCTGCCTACTTCTCATTTAGCTCCAAACAAGTTGAAGGGTCGAAGAACAGCTCTAGATGTTGTAAATGTTCCTCCGGGAGGAGAATCACGTCAGATCCGAAACAGACAGAAACTTCAGTGCCACAGTCTCATGTAGTTTCGGCTACATGCTCTGCGCAATGCTCCGCTCCTCTGCTCCACCTGTGAAGTGAGATGTGTCTACACCTGTGAGGGAGCGTCCGTTAATGCTGGTTTCCTGTAAGATCTTTCAAAATAAGTGCCAACAACGTACTGGTACTTCCCTGAAATGGATATATCCAATTGATCAAACATCTTTTTGGGCTACACGGTAGAATAGAAATATGTAAATTTCTCCTTTTACTCCTTTAAAAATGAATGAATAAATAAATACATAAATAAACAGATATTCTACCCAATCAATAGAAGTATCAGTGGTCTTCTTACCAGCAAATCTGACAACACAACCAGCGTGTGTTCAGCCAGGAAACAGACTAATATGCGATCAAACATTCGTATTTTGTAAATAAGGTCTATACAGAAGGACGAATAACGTAAAATATATACTATATTTTATTTTATTTTTTTTTTTTTTTTTTTCATTTATTATGCTATTACTGTGATACCCAAATCCTCATACTTCCGGTCTTCCTGGCTGTCTCTTGTTATCTTGGTGTAGTTGAGCGCTCTATCTAAATTCATCGCCCGTCTTTTGTCATCCTTAGTTATAATGATACAAAATAACATAAAAAGGAAACACTGACATGTTTTTAAAATATTAAAACTTTTATAAATGTCTGAATGCCAGTATGTTTATGTGATCTATTATTATGATGATAAACCTAGAGTCACGTAGGCTAATAAATATACTTCATTCATACAAAGACTTCTTCATACTTAAATTCCTCATTTAATTCCCTCATTTACTTAATTACAGGCTTTTGTCATAGACTGTGCATAATTAGACTGCTGGCTCGACACAGTGGAATTAACTTATGATAAGTCTTTTAGCTCCATCTGCTGGTTAAACGGAGGGCTGACATATTATTTTAAACTGACATTGTCATGCATGAATTAAAATCATTAAGATGCAGTGTTATCCTTGTTTTATATCGATAAAAGTAATGTGACTTTTATATCAACTCAAGAGGTGTTGATACAATGTCAGTCTAAAGAAATGTGTGACTGCCATACAAAAACTTTAAAAAGTGAGGTTAATTTGTTATTAAGAATTCATACATTCCTTAAACTTTCATCAGAATAGAGGGTTAACACATGAAAGATTGGTTTCCATTTGCCATAATAAAGTGAATCAAGTTTTTTCTATAAAAAATAATCACCTTTTTATATTTTATTACTGTAATGGTCGACAGCTGAAGAACATGATTTATTTACATCTGTATATGCCAGATTATCATGGTTTATTTTAACTCCTGGATACCAGGGGGAGCTGAAGTATAGCAGCATGTCATTCTCTCCAGCTGTGACCTCAAATAATCCCATTTTTTCCCTCGTAGTAATCCAGTGTCCGGGGTTTGAAGCTCTCCGCAGCTCTCTGACACGCGTTTGGCAAACAGAACCGATCGGTCACTTTTTCAGCTGCGTCAAGTCAGACAATGACACGCAGAAAAATACCGGAAGTTATGAGATTTGGCAGTTAAATAAAAGCTATTTAATTCATAAAATCACATCAGTGTTTGTAACTGCAGTCTTACCCAGAATAAATGTTCAATGCACGTGAATAAAGTCAGACACGTTTTACAAATAATTGATTTTATTTTTAAAAAAGTTAGTCTACATTTTCCTTTAAATTTATAGGCCATGATTGGTAATGTGTGAAAACAGGGCACAGATTCAAAGACAAAAAGATAAGCCCATCTTGCATTTTTCTTGAATACTATGAAAAGGTCCATAAATGACTGATTTCTTCTCTTCTCTTCTCTATCTATCTATCCATCTATCCATCTATCCATCTATCTATCTTACAAATTTGATTGCTTATGAATCACTGGTCAAAAATAAGGCCGTTTTATTATGAAAATCTAAACCGGACATACTGTTTTAAACAGATTTGTCTTGACGTTTCTCACTTGTTGAGCGGAGTGCACACACAGGAAACCACGCAGCAATCATCTCATATTTACAAAGGCTTGGGCTGTTTTACTTAAAGGACTCTTATTTTGTGACAGTTTTTACAGGGGAAAAAAATCTGAACTTAAACAAAAAAACGCTTCAGCAGTTGCAACTATTGATCTGGATTGACAATCTATAAGGGCGCGCATCACAAGTGGTTTGGCTACCATGTCTGGCGAAGAGGCTCCAACTCCGCAACAACAGCCTGAGCAAGAGCAGAAGCCTCCGCCGGCTGCTGCAGATGTACCGGGGGAGTCAGGGAGCAGCCCCGCAGCGGAGGCGAAGCTCCTGACCTGCAGGGCTCTGGTCCTGACCGGGTACGGGGGATACGACAAAGTGAAGCTGCAGGTGAAGACGCAGAGCGAGCCGCAGCTGAAGGCGGGTGAGGTCCTGGTGCGCGTCAAGGCGTGCGGGCTGAACTTCGCAGAGCTGCTGGGCAGACAGGGGCTGTACGAGTTGCTGCCCGCCCCGCCTGTCACGATGGGAATGGAGGGCTCTGGGGTCATTGAAGCGGTCGGGGAGGATGTGAAGGACCGGAAAGTGAGTAAAAAAAGAGACCTGCTCGGTGCACTCCGACCCACAAAATACCACCATGCACATGAACAAAGTCCAGTCATGTGCTGTTGAGCTGCTAAGTTTTAATTTAAACCCACATCAGCTGAGTTCACTGACAAGTGTTTGTGAGTTGCAGATCTGCATCCTATTGGTCCTCAGTGGCACATGGGCTCTGCTTCCTTTTCAAGACATGTTTGTATTCTATCTCAAACACTAAACAGATGAATTTGCTCTTCTATACTATAAAAAATGTAAAGAAATCAAGAAAACATGTAAACTTTTGGCCCTTAATAGCAGCGAACTGAAAACAACAGCTGTTTGTTTACAGGAAATGTCTATTGATGAGTTCCTCTCTTTTGATTTGACTGACATTTTCTCTCCTTTGAAAGCCACTGATAGTTAGTTTCTGTCTTTAAACATATCCTAATCAGGATGCAATTGATTGATTAATGGTTACTCTTTAAAAAGTCAGAAAAAAGTGAAACAGACTGCTGAACCGTATACAAAAGCAAAATCATATTTTGACAGATTTTACAACATGAGTAGCAATCTTAGTGAAAATGGTAATTTTTTTCATTTTATTTTCACCAAGACAGATGTGAAAAATGATCATGATGGGATTTTTGTTGGGCTCTTTATTTAAGAAGCATGATTTCTTACATCTGGAGGATATGATTTGCAGTCCAGGACATCTCTGTTGCACTATAATGCTGTATTTATAGGAATATGGCACGTGACTTTATTGTTGTTTTAAAAGATATCAATTAATTGCTCCGCCCAAGTAAAAAATATCAAAGTTTTCTAATGCCTAATATGATGTCCTCAAATTGTTTATGTGAGATTTAAAAAAATGATATAAAACACAGAAAAGTAGAAAACAAATATAAACAATTACGGCTGATTAATGATCAAAACAGTTAGACAGTAAGTGGACATTTTCGTCTTTTGACATCCATGCAGCATGTTACACAAGCACAATGATAAAAGCAGAACCCCTTAATGAAGAACCTTCATCAGTTTAATGCATTCATGTAAATGTGGTGCCTTCATTTTATTAAGAAAGAGGAACTAGGCTCTCTCGCTGCAAAATTAACATTCTGGCGTTGTGAATAGTCAGTGTTTGATTCATAGTGTGTCCTTGACATGGTTTCATATTCTTCTCTGAACACGAGAGTAAATTTACTTTTTCCCAGATAAGAGTTTTCCAGAGGTTGAGTTTTATTGAGTTCAGATAGAATATTTATACACTATGTTTCCATGCCTCCTTCTAATTCATAAACCAACTCTCTTGCCAATTTCTGTCCACATTTGAGAACCTTAAATCTGTTTTTAAGGCCACTTCTGGATTCTGGAGGTTAAAGAGAGTAGAAACACCTGATAATGATCACTGTGAGCGCTTGTGTTTTAAATCCAGTCAGCTGCAGATCTATTTGAAGCCTACAGAAACCTGCTCCCTGCAGGTAAAGCTGAGATGCTGCAGAACTGATCCCAGAGCATCAATAGGCAAAAGGCTCCACAGGTGTTTTCCTGTCTTTGTTTCTACAGAAACATACTGTGCATAAATCCACTGTGACTCATTGACTGCTTGTCACAGGTTTTTAAACTCGCCACTTTGCACGTAAGAGGTTCGGATTTGTTTACGTGTTCTGAAACAATGAATAAAAGCAGCAGAATGATGGAAAACACTCACATTCGAATGAGTAACAGGACTTTTCAGCTATGTGATTGGGTTTCTGAGAGGTGCATTAGTTGTTTTTTATGTAAACCTCAGCAACAGATGACATCTGGGCAGAACCCTGATGTTTTTCGCTCGCTTTCTTCTAATTTTTTGAGAATTTCATCCCATAAACTGAATACTCTTGTCAACCAAGAAAAAAGCCTGAATGTTATATGCTCATCTATTTTTTTTCTGTAGTGCCCCCAGTAATGTTTGCTCTTAAAATATATTGGAATAGAATATCACATGACATGATTAAGTTACGATTGAGTCAGTTTTGGTGCCTTAAACTGAACCTTTTTTTAAGGTGTGTCCTGCAGTAGGAGTGTCATGTAGCTATTATGTGTCCGCAGATACTTGCCACAGGAACAGCCAAGCTACATTTAGCATCTTTTTAATCATTCAAACAAAAGATGGCAGATAGAAACAACAAAATTTAACTGTTATCATTAGTTTTATCGATGTTACTCTCCTGTCTTTTTATATTTTTTTGCAGTGTAACATGTTTATGATCAGCGAGGGCACAGTTACATCATTTATGGCCATCAGGATAAAAATGCAGTCACATCTTGATGAAACGGGATAAAGCAAATTTGTTTATTGCGTAGCAGATAAAATATGTTTTTATGCATATTGAAAAACTTGTAAAAGATTTTAGAAAAACAGTTCCACAGTTCAAGTTCAACAGCTCATTTGCAGATGACCTCAGTTAGTAGTTGGTACTTGTTTTAAAGAGGATGGTTTACTGCTTGTTGTTGCTCTCAGTTTATAATCACTGTGAGTGTGTACTTGACCATATAAAGTACTAAGATGAGACACATTGACCATATTTAGCTGTAGTGAGAACAAGGCCTTAAAGTGCTCAAGTGTTTCTCACCTGTCAATCGAAGTGAGATACTCAGGGTCAGACGTCACTCTTTCATTGGCTGGTATTTACTCAGTTTTACATGCTTCTCCCTGTTCCTTTCTGTTGGTATGGAATTTCCTTCCTCCTCCTCTTTCTCCTACACTTGCTAGACTTATATCTTGCCATCTTCTTGTTCGTCCCTCTCTGCATTTCCAGAGCAGGAGTCCTGTAGGGGGCGTACTGCACTCCAGCACCTCCTTTTAGGAAGCAAAACACAAGACACCACAAAACCCCAGACTGAACAGTTGCAGAGAGGGAAATTTAGGACAATAACAAGATTATGGCAAAGAATTCCACATGTCTAGGCGATGAAATAAGTAAGTTTAAGTGGAAAAAAACAGACAAAAGAGTAGATCATAAATAAAGGGAACTTATCCAGGCTGGAGGAGTGGGGCTCTTCCAAATGAAGACAGGAGGGTGCGGCTGTTTTTGTAAGATGCCTGGAAAGCTGACAGAACAGCTGTGTGATGTAGGATCTCATTTACAGCTCGTCTCTCCAGATTCCAGATCCAGCGTTGTCCCATCGTGGATGTTCCTTGATAAAATGCATTGACAGTCACTGATTAGGCCTCAATACTTGATTGATATTTTGGAACATTGAGCAGTGAAATCTGTTTAAAATTGTTCCAACCAGCCGTGTGGAAAGAAATACACCATCTGTTGTGCAAATGAACTCTTTAATCAGCTTAATGTTTATGGGAGGAAGTGTAGCAGTGTGTTCTGTATTCAGCTCAGTGTATCTGGATTATTATAGCAGGTGCCTTTTATGTTTCACAATGAATATGTTATCATTCATTCAGCAGTGGAGGAACTAACTAAGTACATTTAATCAGGTCCTTCACTTCAGTACACTATAGAGGTACTTTTACCTTATATGAGTGTTTCAATTTTCTGGTACTTCATACTTGTACTCTACTTCATTTGAGGGAAAAATATTGTACTTTTTGTCACGCTGCATTATTCCAAAGTGAATATGAAAAGCTTCTAAAATATAGCACAACTTTCTGGCTTGTAACTTTTCACAAAAAGGATAAAAAAGAGAGAAAACATTTGTAGTCGGAGGTTTTCAAATGACTCTCAGATTTCTATGAGAGACATCTAAAAGACTTCTCAAATGGTTTTATTTTAACAACGGTTTGAGACCTAAATTATCAGGTTTTTAACAGCTAAAGATTAGAGAAAAGTTCAAAAAGTGAACAATAATTTTTCCTTCCAGCCGCATTAATCATCTCGTGACTCCTCAGGTTTTTTAAGTGTCTCGGTGGAAGAGAAGCACTGGACTAAATCATCCAACAATCTAGTAATTTAATATAGAATAAAGGAGTATATAAGTCTTCTGTATCAGTTTTCTCCAGACTACTACTTTATCTGTTGCTGGGATCCTGCTGTCCAGTTTCTAATCTGACAGTGGTCATTAAATCTATTTAGGAATGTAATGCATTAATAAAAACAGCAGAAAAATTTCACTGTCACATTTTGTGTGCTTGCAGAAAGTTTGTAGGGTCTCAAATGAACAGCAGGAACTAACTTACTTAAAGCATAGTTTCATTTCTGGGGTCATCTAGAGGGAGCTGAGTGTTTCCTAAGAGCACGGGTGGAGACATTTAATCAAGCCAGAGAGGAGCTTGTCATCTGAGCTGGAGGTTTAAGCATGAAAACTGGAAAAAGCTACAGTTATCTTGCTAAAACAGACAAATGCAAAAGTGTGTGTGTATTAACTTCTTTTTTATTGTCTTGAATGTGTAAATATTTGTGTGTGTGTTAGTTATCTGTCCATTGTCATGGGTTTGTGTGCAGCAGGAAGTGGGTGTAGCTCAGAGCTCTCGAGGCTGTTTTAACAGGAAGCACAGCAGCACTCACAATCAGATCAGACTTCTTTCCTGTGCCCTGCAATTTTGGCAGGTTTTGCAGCAGCAATGATGCTTTAACAGCAGCACTTCTCTGCAGATGAAAGCTGCACACAAAGACGGACCAACATTTCCCGTAAGCCCTCTTGTTTGAGGTCATGTTGACAGATATAACCCGTGTAGTTTTGTTTAAAATACATCTGAAATGTTTTGAGTTTTGTAAGGATGCCCTGTCTTTTGACAAAGTTTCTGGACTTGTGTTTTCATAAAGAAATAAAAGCTGGACACATTAAAACTGAAAAAAATTCTGCCTGAATAAACAATATGGTAATCTTAATTTGCAACCTAAGCAGAGTATTTGAGTCAAAACAGAAAAAAAAAATTAAAGGAAAATTAATATACTGTTTTGATCATTTTAAGCAAAAATGAAAAACATTTGCTTGATCCAACTTTTAAATTTGTACTGCTTTCTTGCATCATATGTCAATTTATCAAATATTGTTGTATTTTTAAATGTTTGGAACACAAATCAAGCAATAAAAAAGGCCACCTGAGCCCCTTGTAATTATGATGGGAATTTTGCACAAGCGTTTAACATTTTAAAGGCCAAAGAATACATCAATCACTAAGAAAAAAAATCGCTACTACCGTTCCTTTTAAAGGATGAGTGTGTATGTTGATTGAGCAGAGCAATATTGAAATTACTAGCCCTCATGTCATTCAATAACAAAGATACATCAGATGACTTCCTGCCTGCTTGACCTCAATTTCCCATTTGACAGCACTGGAGGCACTGTGGGAAAAAACAGCTCCTGTGTCGAAAGCTCAAGACAAGAGTTAAGTGGTGGTGACAGAAAAAACTGAGGTCATGAGAGAGGCAGTTACTTATTTCTCATGTTCACACAACATCTGTCTGATACTATTCACTTCACAGTCTTCAGAGCCAGTGCACCTACAGCACGAACATCATATTTTCACTTTTCCTGTAACAACCATGCTGCTAGCTTTGTTTTTATTTGTCCAGGTTTTGAGTTGTCAGTATAAAATTTTTATGGAAGTCAATGTTTTGGGGTTTTTTTATGCTTTCAACCAAAGAAATAGTCCCTCTGAAAAGATTTCACTGTGAGATCTGTGAATTATTCACTGACTTTGCTCTGTAAAAACATGCTCCTGTTGAATTTTTAGCCTTTGCTACAGCTGTGGCTACACGTATGGCGATTTCATTGTGTCAATTGTAAAACCACTTTGGTCCAGACTGAAAAATCTAAAAAAAAACTAGTGGATGGATTTCCGTTATATTTTGTAGAGACATTTGTGGGGCCAGAGTTTGAACCCTAATGGCTTTAGTGATCTCATGGCTTATTTTCTGGCACCATCAGGAGGCTCAAAAATTTTACTAATGTAGTAAAACTATCTCAACATATATTAAATCGACTGGTACTAAATATTGTTGGCCTTCAGAACTACTGATTTAGGATATATTCTGACTTTTCCTCGCACCCAGTTAAATATGTGACAGCTACTGGCTTGATTACATCACCATTTGGTATATGCACATTGGTGAGCCCTTACTTTTTATCTAGCGCCACCCTCAGGTCACATTGTCAAACATTTTTTAATATTTTGTTTTATAGCCAGATATCAGAAAGTAATTACATTCCAGTTAGTCTCAGCTGTCCTGTATGTGTAACGCTAATCAGCATATAATAGTAGGCTAACCCGCTAAACTAAGATGCTAACAAGGATGGTAACATTTTAGCATTTAGTTTAAAGCATAACTGTGCCAAAGTGCAGCCTCATAGCACTGTCACAGTCACTTAGTGTGACTGTGGATAGATTAAATATAATCTATCAATAGTGTGAATACCCTAATTTTTTTAAACTCCTTCGTGCTGAAGTTGCTTTAGTAACCTCAAAGCCTGAGATCTTAAAGCTAGCCAAATCTGTGTAGTGTGATAGCATAGAGGTCAATGACAAAAAAGGTTTTGAACCAACACTTTAAATTTCTGATATTAAATTGATGTCAAGAGCTTAATAAACGACAGTAAATAAACATTTCCTGCTGCTTTGAGCTATTCAAGTGTTTGATAGCTGGACATACACATCACCACAGCAAAGATCAGCTTCTGCTCAGTAACATGGTTGTGTCTCTCCTCCCTCCCTCTTTTGCCCTGTCCTCTCTCAGGTGGGGGATCGTGTCATCGTTTTAGGGCGCAGTGGCATGTGGCAGGAAGTGGTTGTTGTGTCCGCCGTCTGCACCTTCCCCATGCCCGAGCAGATGAGCTTTGAGGAGGGTGCAGCTTTCCCCGTTAACTACATGACCGCCTACATGATGCTGTTTGAGATGGCCAATGTGAGGCCGGGCAAGAGCGTGCTGATCCACATGGCAGCAGGTAGGACACAAAGCACATACTGATGCAGTGAGCATCATTTTGAATAAAGCATTGTATCCCACAGTGTAGTCCAAATAAAGTTCTTGTTGAGGAGCACATGTTGAAATGCTCTTTCCTTGGGTTAATCAGCATCATTTGAATATGTGACAATATAATGACTTTCATTATTCCTGCAGATCAGAGTGAAAAACAGCAAGTTTTTCCTCTTTCCTTTGTTGTGACTTTTGTCTGCTTGTGTGACTTCTATGAAAATAAAGCAAACAAGGTGGCACTTAAATTTTAATTTTTAATGCACATTGTTGAATCCACATGCAGCAGAATCATTGCAATTCAACCATTTATTCAAAGAGATGATCCACAGAAAAAAAAACAGTTGTGATAATTTAATCAGTTTACGTTATCTACTTAGCATTGTTATTAAAATGTGAGTATTTGACACATCTCTCTCGACTGTATGACTGATTTTTTCAAAAATTAATTTTCTCTGCTAGTTTGACAAATCAAGCAGTTTCAAGGTTTCATCAAGGACTAATCCCATATGTTATAACAATTTTTCTGACATTATAGAAACCAGGCAACCACAAAAATGAATTAAAATTGTAATTCAAGTACAACTCATCTCCAGTGGTCTCCTCAATGTTGCACGGTTGATTAGAGATTCTACCGCATGGTTTTATTATGAAGTATGACAAACATCTCGCCTAGTCTCCGGGGAAACACAGCTCATTCACGCCAGGACACTAATCACTTCTCTGAATGCATCTGCGCTTCTGTGCTGAAAAGTTATCAGCCAAGAGACTGCTGGTCGTAGGGAGGAGTACAGTGTGTGTGGCTGTGTTTAACTGTACTAGTGGGGTCTGAAAAACTGGAACACACTGTACTTGTGGGGTCCAACAGCTTTGTGGGGACTGAATTGCTGGACCACATAAATTTAAATGGCAGTTTTATGGTACAGAATAACAAGTAGTTTAACTAACTTTTAAAATAAACAAGTTATTTTTATAACAAGTTATTTTTAAAAATGGGTTATTTAATTTAATACTGATAAGCCATTTATTTTTGATGGTTAAGGTTAATGTAAGGGGTTAGGAAATGCATTATGTCAATGACAGGTCCCCACAAAGATGGTTTATAAGAAAACATGTGTGTGTTTGTAATGGTCTCAGAACAGCTTGTTCATAAAATGGCAAATGGGATCATTTTCAGGCATGGTTGCTTTGGCAACACCTGACATTTTAAAGAAGAGGCCTCTGCAGCATCACAAGGAAATTAAAAATCTCATTTACTATCCAGGACTGTGTGTCTGGGTGTTGAAATAACCATGGTCACAGTAGTACTACATCAATAATAATAGGATGGAGGCAGTTGTAAGGCATCTAAAAACAATAATCACATGCAAAAGGACAAAAAAATGGCAAGTTAAGAAACATGTACATCGAATTACACAACACATCAGAGTCTCACTGATCATGACTGAAGAATATTAGCCAGTTGCTTCGCTGTGTTGTGTTTTGTGCATTTGCAGCACATTTCTTTTTTTTGCCACACACTTCTTAAATACTGTGTATGTGTTTTCAAATTGATATGCTACTTCAAGGAGTGATCGATAACTTAATGATCTTAAGTGGAAGGAGATGAGTTGTACAGCTCTTGTTACAGACACATGCAGCTCAGCTCTCTCACTGATTATGCAGAAAGTTTGAAGATAGCAACTTCCTATTTGTTTCTGTTAAGGGTAATTGAAAATCGCAAATCAGCACTGTCTGAAAAAATGGATATTGTCTTCCATGTTCAATTTGTAATTTGCCTATGTCTCAATGGCTCAACCAAGAACATCAAAAAGGACACGAAGGCAACAGTAAGTGAGGATGTACCTTCCAACAGCATGGTAAAGAAAAGCTGAATGCTAATGATGCAGAGAGAAAAGACTGCATGGAGGCTGATGATGGCCACCTTCTCTGACAGTACTGATTTGCAGTTTTTCATTACCTTGATTATTTTATCAACTGCTGTTGCAAAAGTTAAGACTGAACTTTGAACCTTTGGCCACACTATTATTTAGCTAAAAATTTTATTCTTAATCGATCATTCATTGCTTGCGCCTTGTTGTGCTGTATTTACTTGAGCTGTGTAGACAAACCCTTAGACATTTGTTCATCTTTGAAGTTGTGACTAACATAAAACCTTTCAGGAAGGTGGTTCACTTTAATAATAGTAGTTATGAGCATAGTTTGAAAAATATGGTTCCCCTGAGTTGTGGCACAGTTAAGTTGACATTGTGAGTATTTCAAATTAAAAGCCTGCTTTATGATAGTAAAGCCAGAGAAGTGTCTTTTCTCGTAAGAATGATTTTGTCTGTGGTACCTTTTCCTTATGTCAGAACATTGCATATCGAATCAGTTGACTTCTTTGCCTTTTCAAAGAGTCTTTCATACTCTTTTTGTCTCTTTTTTATGTTTAGAGTTACTTATTGAAGTCTAAATTCAAGATTAAATGTTTAAAAGATGTTACAACTGCAGTAACTCAGATAGCTCAGTGTTTGTCAGCCACTCTGGAGTCCAGTGTTACGGGTCAGTTACTGTCAGCATCCACCATCACGGTCCAGTGCTCCTCTTCCTCTCAAAGGCCATTCTGCAGTGGTGAGTGGGAGGGTGGGAAGCTATCAGCTGACTTGTATGAATCAGCCACAAGAGGCTGGGGTGATGAAGAGGGCAGGAAGGATCGCCGTTGAGCCTGCACACCCGGGTGGCCATAACTGTGAAAAACCTTTCACCTGCCATGGAGAGCAGAAATCAGTGTCTGCTATTTCAGCTGTTTGCTCCTCAATCTTTCCAACCACATTAAAATCACATCACCCACCACTGTGGAGTGTATTGCTGCCACTGATGCAGGAGCTGTTATTAGATTTGAATCTAATCTCACCACCAAGTTTTATCCAACATACACCTTTTAAACCTTTGTTATCGCGTTTCCTCTTTTTAATTTCCTGAATAAAGGTTTAACAATCGTCTTACTCTGACTGTCCGATAGTGACACATGCACTTTATATTCTGTGTCATCTTGTGTAATACAAAATTAAGTTTACGCAGAAATATATATTCTCTAATACTGTTTTAATGGCTGCGTCATTCTATTAATTGAAATATTTCTGCTGGACATATTTAATGTCTTGAGAAAGGTTGATGTCTCATCTAGTAATAATTATTCTTAATTATTTTTATCATAAAATGTTTTGATCTTTTTTTCCTTTTCTGTTTTTTATACTTGACTGTTATGTTCTGGTACTTAATTATCATATGATTTACTCAGTTCACTACCTTTCATTTCCGGTTTTACTGTCATGTCTATTAGCTCTTCATAGTAGTTTTTTCTTTACACCTCACTTTCCTATTATTGCCTGATTTTGCTTTTTGTTTTTTCACTGTGAACCAGTAAAGTTTATGACAGTGTCATAACTTTCTTATTTTTTACTGGAGTCCTTTTTTCAAACATAATCATTGCAGTGTGGATGGATGGGGAGGGGTTGTTATCCTCATGTTATCTTTATCCTAATGTTTAATCCAGGAAAAATCAGAGTTTCCTTATTGTTTTAATTTACATAAAAAGTATATGATGATTCACAGCATTTAAATAGTTCCACTGAAACAGTCAGAATTACTGACAATACTAATTTGTTATATTAAAACAGTCATTGTGGAGGTGTTATGAGTGTAAAAGTTTTTTCAATCAGCTCTGGTATTTATTAGGTGCCTATAACACAGGTATGAGTCTTCTAGGATTTAGCTTTATTCAGTGATTTTTCATTTTAAAGTAGCACTGTGCACTTAACACAGCGCTTAAAGCCATTAATTGTTTGATGTTTGAGTCACAGTGTGTTACAGAGGGATCACACAGAGCTTGAAAAGCCTTTATGTGAAAAGTGAAGCAGCTGCAGTTGCAGCTATTCTCATCTCTCTGCCTGCTGCTGGTCTGCACGTCTGCAGGTGGTGTTGGTATCGCTGCTACCCAGCTGTGTCAGACTGTGCAGGATGTGACTGTTTTCGGCACGGCATCGGCCTCCAAACATGAGACCATCGCACAGGGCGGAGTAACTCACCCCATCGACTACCGCACCAAAGACTACGTGGAAGAAATTCGCAAAATCAGCCCAAAGGGTGAGAAGTGATTAAACATTAAAAAAATATAATTCTTATCTGGTCAGGAAAGTTCATATTTTCATAATGTATGTTAAAAATATTCAGTGTTTTTTTTTTTTTATATCAAGCTGATATAGATGCATATAAAGCCCCTCGTCTTTTTTTTATTACCATTTTTACCTCTTTTTTATTCTCTCTCTCCAGGAGTGGACATCGTCCTTGAGCCACTCGGTGGTTCAGACACTCAGAAAGGTTTTAGTTTGTTGAAACCTTTGGGCACGCTCATAGTCTTTGGTAAGACATTTTGAAACAGACAAGCAGGTTTTAGTGTTGAGTCTGTTTTAATATTTTTTGTATTTTGTGTTTATTTTGCTTCAAGTGCTTACATTTTTAATTCATTGTGATGATGCTGTTTAGTGATATTTTATCAAAATGGACTTAAGTGATAGGAGGAAGAGGTGTAAAGTTACGACATTTATTTAGGACCTGATTTAGAGATACTTTACTTTAGTATTTCAGTTTCATGCTTCTGTTAACATTGACTTCACTACAGTTTATAGGGACGAATTCCACCTTAAGACATCTGACAGTTTAAACTTCAAGTTACTGCAAGGATATATGTTTACATTAAAATATGTTTAAAAAAATACCAAAAAAAAAAAATGCAAAAGAGTTTATGCATTTGCCATTAATACTACAATGCAAAATTTTTACTAGTAATGCAGTATTTGTAAGTTACAGTATTGCTTTTGTTTCAGCAAGGGATTTGAAAACCTCCTCTATCACATATAAAGAACAATATAATACTTGCTGTGACATTTGGCATAATACCCTCTTTAAAACACAATTTTGTCCAATTTACAAGACAACCATCGTGAAAATCTTCTGTGTTTGATTTTAAATCTATTGTATTGTCCATTATTCCAGGTGCAGCTAACTGTGTTACAGGCCAGAAGAAGAACTTGCTGGCCATGGCGAAGACCTGGTACAACCAGCTGTCTCTCAGCACGCTGAAACTGATGCAGGCCAACAAGGCCATTTGTGGCTTCCATCTGGGCTACATCAATGATGAGCAGCTCCTGAGCAGGACGATGTTCAAGCTGCTGGAGCTCTACAAGCAGGGAAAGATCAAGCCCCACATCGACTCACGCTATCACTTTGAGCAGGTAAGTTCATCATATTTACAGAAAAGTATACAGAGCTACTCTTCCGCTGAGGGGAAACTTAATTAACTACAAAAATAATAAGTGTTGCATCTGTAAGCTAATTATGATGCCACAGCCAGGAGAGGGTTAGCTTAGCTTAGCATCAAGACAAGAGAGAAAAGTATATAAATTCCCTTTAGCTTCCCTGATGCTTCCTCTGCATTAGATCCTGATGTTTTCCTCTTTTTCATCACTTGAGTGTACATGAGGAGACCTCTGTCCATCCCATCAGATGAATCTGTACTTTTAAGGGCTGTTGCTAGGTGACGGTCTGAATTGTTGCCTTGACATCCACTACTGATGAGAGTATCTTTGTTTGGAGTTTCTCTGACTGGCCTCAAGGATCAACAGGAGTGTGATGCAGGACAATCCTGGCTGTGTGTTTGCAAGCAGGAAACAGATCAGGCCAAAGCAGGAAGTGATAGGAAGTTCAGATGACTTAAGGCAGAGATACAAGCAGAAATAGCCATTGTTTTCATTAGTCTTCCTACTCATTTTAAGTGATCGGTCTACTCTCTAGTGACTTTTGTAAGGGTCTGAATGACAGCTGCACACTGTTTTAGCAGGTAAAAATAGCCATTGTGTGCGTCCATTCTGCTCCTCTGTCTTTTCTCAGGTGGGAGATGCCATGAGGCGCATGCACGAACGCCAAAACATCGGAAAAGTCATCCTTCTTCCTGAAGCTAAGAAGGAAGAAGAGAAGCCAAAAACCAACCCTGAGCCGGTAAAAAATGAGGAAAAAACTGAAGCTACTGTCAAAGAGGAGAAAGAGGAGGCCAAAGAGGAAGTTAAAGCAGAAAAAAATTGAGTAAGAGTGTTTGTTTGAATATTTTCCTCATGGAGTTTCCTATTATTCAGATAAAGTAAAGAAAAGAAAACAACAAAATTCCATGAATTCTTAAACTTTGTCAGTATTTTCAAATGTTTGTGAAGGTTTTTTTTGTGCAATATGTCTAAGTGTGGTGTCTTTGTTGGAGATACTTGTGTTTGAATAAAAAGTAACAGTTTTCTGTGACATTACATGAGGATCAATATATTGTGATTACAGATGGTTATGAAAAATCACGAAAGAAGAGAGTGTGGCCTTAAACTTTCAGGATCCCAATAATATTCATAACAAGAACAACCCAGAGCCGGCATTTATGAAATTAAACAAATATGGAATTAAACTGACTAAAAAGTTAAACAAAATGTATTAAAGGTTTGACTGTGAAGCTAAAAGTTAAGCATAACTTTGGTCATCACACCTTGTCACACTAACAATTAGTCATCATGCATTGTGACCAACATTATAGCCTGTATACTTCACTGTATTGTCTCATGCAAGAGAGGAATGTTTATACGTATGAATATTCTAAAAAGAATTCCTAAAGTTATTTGAATAATATTTATGAAAATTTTTACTGAATTAAAGAAGTATTTAGTCACCCTTAGATTGAGAAGTGTGACTTAAAGAGGCTATAAATTGTTTGTATGTCATAATGATATGCTTCAGTTAGTTTAAAAGTTGGCTTAAAAAAAGCAATTATATAAAAAGATTCCGGGCAAGTTTATATACCTAGAAAAGATTTGATTTGTATTTTTTTCACTCTGTAATTAAGTGAAAAACAATAGTTTCCACAGCTCTCTTAATTAATTTGTGAGCTAATGAAAGCACATTTGTCAATTTTTTTGTATTTAAGATTTTAGAAAAATGTACTTTGAGCAGCTTCATAAATGCTGGCCCTGGTTCCTCCTTCATTAAATGCATCGGAAAAAAGATTTGTCTGCATATTTACCATAAATACATTTCCCCAAACTTTGTATTTTGTTCATTTTTTCTCTAATTGGCATCAGTCCTTAAATGCCGTAAAGTCATTTGAATGTAATCAGAATACATTACTGAGCTTTAATAATTCCTTGCATCCTGTTGCGGCTGTAATCAAATATACTTACCCTTCTACTTTTTGAGCAGTAAATGTGATTGTGTTGATTTATAGCCTTTCTTCCTGTGTTGTGATGCACTACATCAATTCAATTGTCCTCCTGAGATGAAAGTGTGTCTTCACTGCCTCTCTTCTCTTTGTGAATGTTGTGCAACAAAAGCCCAGAGCAGTATTGTTTTCTGGCTCTACTGTTGTATTTTTTTCCACATATTTGTGCCAAATTCAAGGCCAGCTTGCAGCACTGCCATCAAGCCAACTGTGAATAACAATTAGCGGGACTTCCCTGCCTCGGCATTCGTCACCCGTGGGTTTTCTTCCAAACAATGTCATGCTGAACTTGAGCTAAAACTGCTTGGCAAACCATATGAAGGCAGGGTTTCTCGCCTTGCTGATTGTTTACAGAGCTACAGTAAAGTATGTGACTAAGTGATTCCTCTTGTGTACACAGAAAGAAGGTTGAAAAGTGATGAAGAAAAAATGATGCTTTGCTTTCATGCACTTTGTATTTCTGTACTTAAAGTCATTTCAAAGCTCTAGCAGTAAAATGATGGATTATTAACCTTTTAATGTTTTTTTTTTTATTGCTCATATTCCTGTTTCTTTGAAATGATGACCTTACAAAGTGGAGTTTAGACTCAGTATTTCAGATGTTTTGTCCATTTGTGGGTGTAATTCAATGCTGTGACGCAGAAGACGCCACCGAGGCACAAAAGAGCGAGTTTTCCCTCCATCCTCACATTCCTCTCCCCTCCCTCTCAGTCCTGCTTTCTGTCTTTCTCTGTAGCTGAACTCTCTTAAACTCTCCAGCAAACATTGTTTTAATATCTAAAGAGCACTTGCAACAAAGTGACCACTGATAATGCTTTATGTTATTTACTTTCCTGACCTTTTTTTGCCTTTTGGGGAATTATTGTTAGGTTTGGCCAGGTTTCCATCTCCTAGTATGAAGTAAGATCTGAGGTGGACTTTGAGTGGGAACTGGAGTTGTTCATCAGGACTATGTAAAGTTCATCCTGTTACAAATGTCCCACTGTGAGTTTTCTAAGCTCTATTTTGCGGGCCTGCATATGGTGCAACCTAGAATTTTAATTAACTACTGAAGCAAACAGTAGAGGAGTTTCATAGATGAGCATTTTAATGTTTTTATATGACAAATGAGCAGATTGTTCTACAGATTTCAGTTAGGAAAGCATTCTCTTAGCAGATATATCTGTAATGCTAAAAGATTTTACATATTTTTGTGTCGAAGACAATATAGCAAAAAAATTACATTGCTTTTCTGCAAAATTGTAACCTTCAAAAGTGGTCCTCTAAAATGTGAAAAAAGTGTCATGTTCCCCATAATAATTTGATGCCAGCACGCATGAACTGACACTCCTATTTACTCATGCAACGAGGGACATCTAGTGGTCAGTGTAAGATTAAAAAAAAGGACTATAGCCTGCCTTTTTAAATGTGAAACATCATTAAATAAGCTGACTTCTATCCACAGTACTTGAATATATGTACTGAGTAGTTGCTTTCCACCACTGATGGTTTGATATGAAGCCAATAAACAAACCAGTAGTTTAATCTGGTTAATATTAAAGTGACATTTAAATATGCCATTTGTAATGTATTTTAATAATTTTTCTTTAAGATCAGTAACTCAAACCCTGGATGATTTTTTTTTTATTTGGTTGACCAGTATTATGACGACCAGCAGGGGTCTCTATCTGCTAATGTTTGTATAGGCACCGACAGCTGCTGAACATTCTGATGCTTTGAAGGACTTTATCAGTGTTTTTGCAGTTAAACTTGCAACAAATCAGAGCTTATGTTACCACAAAGCAGCTATAAACAGTAATTTCTTGATCTGTTTACAGGAACAAAGCATAATGTAGATACGTAAGCTTATTTTTTATCATAAAAGGAATAAGCAAAGGCAGTTTTGGCTACTATGTGTTGCCACTGTGCAGAAAAAACAGATCTATCTGGAACATTCTCATAAAAAAAATTCCTGTGTCTTTTGCTTTATATCCACCCCAAACATTGCTGCTTCTCTGTCCTTCTCCTCAAGCATCTCTGATTTAACTTCCTCTTCTTTTAAAGAAGCCAAAACTTGTAAGGAAGTTCACATGATCACCTCATGACCATCTCATCGTTACAGATGACTGATGTGGGATTGTGATGACCAGTTCCACAAATGTGGTTCAGCTAATCCAGTCTAAAATTCTGTTGTCAGGCTAAAGTAATCATTTGAACACCCATCAAGCTAATTAGCATCTTTGAACAAAGTTTGAGGATTTTTTTCTTTCATCTTAAATGACGTTGACTTGAAAGTTCTCTTGAAATAAAGGCAAAATGAGCAGAGGGTGTAAACCACAATCAGCATGATCATCATGCAGTCAGTGTGATTACAGTTTCGTAAGGTAGGTGTGTTGAAACCGTCTCATCATGTATAATAATATGCCTTGTTTAATGTGTGTTCCTGCATTTTTATTGCATACAGTCAGACACTGGGGAGTGAAAATTAAGACACGACTTTTAGACTGAGGTCATATTGCATAAATCAGATCTATATCTGATTTAAGATCATAAATGAAAGTGGTCAAATCTGACTTTTATGGATTTGGCTGTTGGTCCTAAAAAAAAAAAAAAAAAAAAAAAAAAAAAAAAAAACAGATCTAAGTCATGTATAAGAAAAGAAAACAGAATTTTGGCCACTTGTGCCCACAGTGTTAATGTAGAGCTGAGCTAGATTTTTGTAGTTTGAGGCCTAAGGACCAGTTTTATTTTAAGCAATGAAGAACCCAAAAAATCCCAACTTGTGACAAATTGTCAACAATCCAATCTTGATAACTGTTATTCACATTTAAAGAATGAGGCCAAGTTTCCTTTTTTGGGAGCTAAACATGCCATTGTCAACTATCTTCTAATTATGCAATTGAAATGCCTTAACAATGCCTCAGAAATTCAGATATTAAGTTTTTCTTTCAGTATTTTCAAAACAGAAAACCCTGGTTGTGTTGAATCATATTTACTGAAAAGACTTAGCATGTCCAAAATATTTCTCCATTTGGAAAAGATTATTACAAAAGATATTAACATATGTATTTTGAGTTTGGGCTTTACTGACTGAGAGTTACTGGCTAAAGTAAACTGTATGGATGCTAAGTTTTGTGTCAAAGCCAGTAACAAAATATAATTTAGTAAAAACCAACTTCTAAAAACACAGAGGAGCTGTTTTTAGAAGTTATACATTATGGCAGAAATTATATTTTACCAAAAATTGAAGAGTACAAGTCTGCACCTACTGAAAGGGTCACAAACATTTTTTTCTTTAGATGAAACTTTTCATGCGAGGATCAAAAGCACACATGCCATAAAATTAGACACTGTACTCAAATATGAGGGGCTACTGTGTTTATAAAGGGTGGAGAGGCTGCGATGCTCTGCTTCAGTGATAATGTAATGCTTATTATCCCCTTTCTCTATCAGCGGGGAATGTGACTGAGTGTTTATCTTAACTCACTCACAGTTGGCCCAGCCCTTTGTACAGCAGATACTTTACATGGTCTTGGGAAATTAGAGGTTGTCCCTTGTTTAACCCTCAGGAGTCTTCAGCGGATGACAGTCTTGTACTTGTAGCTGCAGCTGACTCAAGCCAACAGAAATGCTCCCATTTATTTTTAGATGAACATGTTCGGCCCACGATAAAGTGACAGCTTGTGTTTTTCAGAACTACAACATGTGTCTTTACCACAGAGTAACAGCTGTTTGAGAGTCAGTTATTACAGGCTGTTAATATTTCTCAGCCTGAACTTTATTCTTAAATACACCAGACAATTTATGGCACTGTATTTTATGACACAGTTATATGACTGCTGCTGAATTATGGTATCCAGTTACAGGGGGAGGTGGTGACTAAGCTCCAAAAGAGGAACAACATAAAGACAGCTGAAAGCATTTTGTTGGCAAAATAAACATATATTTTTTTTGAGCATTTAAAATGCAAAGTAACAAAAGCCATTCAATACAAAGCAGAATTGCCTTTGGTTGTAAAGTAGCTCGCAGATTCCCATGAAAGTTTCAGTGCTCTCAGAATTCTGCTTGTTAATTGTGAAATATATATCTAAAGGGTCTCAAGAACTTATTTTTTAAAATATTTTTCATCTTTCTTTGTGTTGTATTTAATGGTGATCATACTGTAATGAAATATTTTTTAGCTATTAATAGCACAAGTTATCACTAGAAATACTCAAATTTAAATTAAAGATAAATGAAGTATTTTACATGCTTATATATCCCAGGTGAAAGACAGAAATTGTGGGATAGTTGTTTATCCTCAATTTGGGCTACTTACTATCATTTCATAAGGTCCTAACAAGTTTAATTTGAACATTAACATCATACAAATTGAATAAAAGTGATGGATGTATGTATATGTACAGTCATCTTTGTTTTTTGTTTTTTTTCTCTTTTCTTGGTTCCTTAATGGGTCTCTGAATCGTTGATTAAAATAATTTTACTCACTTGAACTCTTAATTTGAAAGGTCACGGCGGAAGTTTCGTGTCCCCGCCGCGTAAATTGACGCAGAGGCTTTAATGGGAATACCCTCTGTGCTGCGGTGGGAGTCTCCTCTAAAATCTTGCCGCGTCACTGGGATGCGGTCGCCGGACCCGGGTACTTCGCCTACCATACCCGTGTATGTGCTTACCGGTAGGCCTGTTTTTCTGTCTTATTCTGCACATTTTTTCTTTTTTTTTTCATTATTTTCTCACTGTGTGCCTGTTTGAATTTGCCTTTAATTCTATACCGCTCGGACATTTGCTATACCCGCTTAATGACTCCTGACAGAGCCGCGCGAATGACTTTCAGCGGTAACCTCTTGCACAGGAATAGCGCGCGGAGGTTAAAATTAGATAGCTTAGTGTGTAAATATGTCCTATAAATAATGGAGCTGCTGAAGGGGACCAGGCGTAGGCTGAGCTCACTTGGAACAATGCTGCGGCGCAGGTTGCAAGAGCTTTACATTACAGTAAACTGACATTATTATAAGAACCGGCATGCATGCATTTCATCATCATGAATCCCCGCAAACCCAGGATGTTGCCGTTTAAAAATGCACAGGCCTGTGATTAGGTTGTCATTTGTACAGTTTTGAATGTAATGATCTTGAGGTGTAACCGTTAAACTAATAACGAAGAGACAATTAGGCCCACTGCCATCTGATTGTGCGGTTCGCCTGTTTTTTATACAAAGCGGTTTTGGTCAGTTTAATCATTTGGCACCAGTTTACACTGCAGGCCAGTGCCCCCTGCTATAACTGTAGGCCTATATGGGCAAAAGACTGTTTGAGTCCAGTCTTTAGGTTGTGTAGGCTGCAAGTGTAATATGGTCTGGGCATGTCTAGTCTTGCAAATGAAATTCAGAAACCTCAACAGGATACCTCATCGGGGCATTTCTGTAATAATACATCTGTCAATATAAATCGTTTTCAATTGTGTAGGTTATTTTAGCTGTCCCATACAACTTCTTTGCAGTGGGGGAAGAAGTAAGCCCATTCAAATCTTTCATTTATCTAAGAGATATAAAAAAAATCTTTTACAAATAAAACAAGTGCATATTACAGAAGAATAGGCTGCTTAAGCATCTTTTACTTGTTATGTAGAATATTATCATACCATAGTTTCATATTTGTTCATGTGAATAAACAATATGTGTAAATTGCATACATGTTTTTTAGTCATGGTGGTGTTAATTTGAACTACTTTTTGTGGGGTAACCTATAACTATGATTGTTACTCTTATTAATACGGCATTAAAGAATTTTTATTGTGTTTGAGATCTAATTCTACAAAGTAACAAATAGATGTTATTATAAATATGTTGACTGCCTTACACATTTGTTAGACTTTGAATCAGATATGTGAGGGCACAGGGAATACACATTATCTACCAACAAAGCATGTTTTTCTTTTCTCCTTCGTGTCCATTTATACTTATGAGATACTTTCATGAAATCATTTTTGATTATATACATTGTAAAAAGATTTTTTAACTGTGACAAATAAATCCATTTTTTCACCATCTGTGCAGACAGTGCTGCTTGGTTTTGCTCTGTTTATTGGTTACTACCAGTTTGTTAAATTACATGTTTTTGGCATGATAATTTTCATATTTTAGAATATATGTCACAAAGAAAAAGATTCTGCACTCAAATACATTTTGACCAAATATGTACTTAGTGTCTTTTCGCTTTGTGGTTCAGTGTAGCTCTCGGTAAAATAATATGAGAAAATGTAAATACATCAAAAGCAGTAATTGCAATTGCACAATACTTAAGTAGATTTACTTTTTTTAAAATTCCCACCACTGTTGGTCTGCATTTCCACTCATTATCATTCCTGTTATAGTGAAGGAATGAGTAACAGCTCTCTCTTCCATCGAGTTACTGCATGCCAGCAGCAGTGAAGGCCTTGAGCTAAATACATCGGCTATGTAAATATGGAATTGGCTATGGTCCAAAATCTGGCATGTATAAATAAGAGCTGAATGATTTTTTTCTCCTAAATTCCTGAAGGAATTAAAGAATGTCTGTATGGAAAACTGCAGTAATATTAGGAAATGTCTGACTGCGCGTTGTATATCAAAGTCCAATGCAGTGATTTAAACAAAAACAGCTTGTTTATTTGTTAGTCTGCTTCCCCAAAAACCGGTTACTTAGAGGTTGTTTTTATTTCACTAAGTATGGTTAACATCCTGTTTATGTGTTGTTTAATTTAAACTCTGCTCCCTTCCTTTGCTCTTGTAAACATATGGTTTCCCGACAGCTTATAGGCTAATTAAAAGTATTTATACATTTGGATGTTTCCTCAGTCCTTTGAGGTTTGCTGCTGCAGTTTAATTGTACCCTGCACACACTATGATGTCATTTATTTTCAGAGTAGAATAGAAAAGAAACACTGAGATCTCTGTTGAGTCTGTCATTCTTGACAGAGGGAATAAAAAATGTATTCTCGTTCCTTGATCATCTTTTCTTAGAGAGGGACCACTCACCATTTCCTCCACACGCCAAAGATGACAGCTCCACCAAGCCAAACACATGCAGCACCACAGGAGCAGCAGCGTTTTCTGGTGTTGTTCGACTTTGACGAGACCATCATCAATGAGAACAGCGACGACGTTGTACTGCGTGCTCTGCCAGGCAAAAAGCTTCCTGACTGGCTGAAAAACAGCTACAGGGAGGGGCAATATAATGAGCACATGCAGAAAATCCTGCTTTACATGTCGGAGAAGGGCGTGTCTAAGGACTCCATCCAGTCCGAGATGGAGAAGATCCCACCTACGCCAGGCCTCCTGAACCTCCTCCAGTATCTGCAGAGCCACCAGCAAGACTTTGAGCTGGCAGTGATCTCTGATGCCAACATGTACTTCATCGAGACGTGGCTGGAGCATGCTGGGGTGCGTCATCTTTTCCGGAAGGTTTTCACAAATCCGGCCAGTTTTGATGCAACCGGCCAGCTCGTGCTGCTCCCTTTCCACTCCCACTCGTGCTCCTGTTGTCCTGACAACATGTGCAAGCAGGTGATCCTTCGGGAGTATCTGACAGGCCGACAAAAGGAGCGTGGTGCTCCCTTCCAGAGGGTATTCTATATTGGAGATGGGGCCAATGATATATGCCCCTCTCTGGCTCTGGGGGCCCAGGACACAGCCTTCCCCAGGAAGGGTTTCCCCATGCACAAGCTGCTGCAGTCACAGGCAGCCAAGTTCAAGGCAAACATGGTTCCTTGGGTGAGCGGAGAAGACATAGTGGACTGTCTGAAGAAAATAATGGAAGAGAGATGAGATCAGTGTGTATGGTTGCTCTATCCTATACTCTTTTTATGGGCTTTGATAACTAAGTCTCGCCATACTTGTGGGGTCCAACAGCTTTGTGGGGACCAAAATGCTGGACCCTACAAGTTTAATAAATGGCTCTTTGAGGGTTAAGGGTTATTAGGGTTAGGGTTTGAATGAGGCTTGGTTTAGGGTTCGCATTTATTTGGGATGGCTAAGGAATGGTGCTATAGAGGGTATGATGTCACTGATGGGTCAAGGGTTAGTGTTATTTTTGGGTTATAAATGTGTAGAGAAACATGTTTGTGAGAAACAGTGCAGAAGAGAAAGGCAAATAAAGCAAAAGTGCACCAAATCCTGTGCCAGTGACCAGCAGGATATGCATGATTTTACCCCAGCCACATTTGCTACAGCCTGAAAAGATGTAGCTTAATAAAGGAACTTTTTTTGGAACTATGCTATTTTAAGTAGAAATGAGGGGGAAAAAACAAGCCTGGCTCTATGCAAAGATACAATCATTCACCTCAGAGGGCTTGTGCGGTTCATCAACTTGCATGTTTTTTTTTAAATCCAAACAAAAAACAAAGAATAAAATGACAGTGTATGCCAGACAATATTTTGTCTAGGAGCAGTTGTCAGGCAACCAATACAGACTCCAGAAATGACTGCACGCAGCCAAGAAATAGTTTGGTACATAATGTATCATAAATTGTCAAATGATTATTTTAAAACTTTGGTGTTTGTACAGTTTAAACAAATAGGATAAAGTATGTCAATTAGTGAGTCTTAGAAGCACTTAAAAGCAGAATTTTTACCTTTGGACAGAGCCAGACTAGTTGCGTCCCTGTTGCCTCAAGTCTTTATGCTACAATAAGAAAGCTGGCAGCATGTTTATCAGACAGATGATCTTGTTCAGCAAGAAAGTGAACAAAACCATCTGTATCTGTATTTCCCCAAATTTGAAACTACTCCTTTGATTTGAGCATGGTGTAAAAATTGCCACCTTAATAGGTTTTTTGTGTTTATGCAGTGTTTACTTCTTTAATCTCATTGGAATGCAAACAAACATGATCAGTAATCAAGGTCAACATGATCAGTAACAGATATGATGACACACTCAGTTCTGGTATCTGATGAAAAAGCTTAAAATCCTAATCAAAGTTGTGTCCTGTGCTCTCCAGAGTGAACTAAGTCCCTTGCAGCCAGCTCATTGAACAGACCACCTTCTATAATATGAATGTAATTCACTTCACGTTTGAATATCTCAATGTATCTGACATTTTTTAATAACCTCAGCTGTGAAATTTTGTGTCACAGGTACTGTAAGAATGTAAGAGACTTTAGTGACGAAGAACAACATCTTAATACTATTTCAGTCTTGCGGGTCTCTGTGTTGACCCGTGGCTTTTTTTTAAAAAAACATTTAACACTGCATTAAAGGACTTGATGATAGACACATAAGAGGGATCAGATGTTAGAGCACTACCTGAGACAAAAGACCACACATGTTGTGTCAGGCGGGGACAAGGACGGCCTGGAAAGGAGTTAGGTGACAGTACCTGTGCTCTCGGCACCACTCATTACTGACACCTAATCCAGAGCTTGATTATACAACGGTAATCTACACCAGCATGAGATCCAAAGGGGACGCTGTAGCCATATACCTGCACTTGGGCCCAACATAACGCACTATAATTGAAGATTTTAAATTCTCTTAATATAGTTGTTAACAATTGTACCCATTTGAAAAAAAAAGTAATAAGCAGTATAGATAAAAAGCTGTCTAGGTGTGTTTAGGTTGGGGATGATTTATAGTCCAAGTGTTTTAGTAAACTGCATTGTTGAGTGTTTCAGCCTCTTGAGTATATTTGCATAATTAACTCAACGTCTAACCTCATTTTACCTCATTAAAGTCATTACAGGGATTACAAAATGTGTTTGGAAATGTCAGTAAGGAGCACTTGTATTCACGGAGGTGGTTTACAGGGACATAATAATCTGTTTTAATTCAGGAAATTGTGACTTATATCTTGTTAGTGAAAACTCTGTTTTACATTCAATAAGCTGTCTAATTTTTGATTCTAATAGAGCATGTGTACTGTACATTCATTCACTTTTTCAGCCTGTTTAATGTTTTCATGTTAGTATTCATACACTCACTGATATTGATCCTCTCTAGCAACTCTAGTCAGGGGTAGAATGATTACTTGAGTGTGTATTTGCATCAATTTTGTATTGTAAATCTTGTTCAAGGTATTACATTTAACAACATGAAAGTTCTGGGTGCTGATGAAAAGCATTTAAACAGATGATAAGTAATAAGTTTGTTGATACTGAAACACTTCTAGCCTTAAAACTTTCTGCTGTAGGAGTCCTGGAAATGTCCTTCAACCAGTGTTCAAGTTTCTCAGGGAGTTCGAGAAGAAAGTGTTAAAAAGCAAATGTACTAACACATGTTTCTGAAAAAATGTGCTGAGCTAAGAACAAAATGTTCATGTGATTTAAAACGTATAGATGTTTTGGATTTTGAGCCTGAAATTCTTTGGTCCATTAATGCTTTGTGATTAAGAGTCTAAAGTTCTTTAAGCTTAACTCCTTCTCATGCAGGAGTTTGGGGTAATTTAATTTGCTTCAGCTTTGTGTGTGCACCAGTAAAACTTAACATTAGTGCAATAATTAAATACTGTATACTTGATACGATGTAAAAGAGATGTAAGGTCAAACAGGAAGAAAAACTTGACATTTTCAGGGACGTGAATTGACCCCAAATCATCAAATTACAAGGTGTTTTTAATGAAACTTTATAGGTATTATGGCTTCAAAGCAACCAAATAAAATGATGTGTTGTTAGGACTCAGCTTGAATAATATGATACATTTTCTCCCCTTTTTTGTGGTTTGCTGCATCAACGGTGTGTGTGGTGCTTGTGTTTAATCAAAAACCTAAAATTATGTGTGTAATTCATCACTGTAATAGGAATATAAAGCCATTATCTGATGAATCTGTTTCTGTTGTGTGTTTCACAGCTGTGACCATAAACTACTACAAAAAAACAAGGCATGAATGGCTCCTTGGACTCACAGATATTTAAACCTTTTTTTTTTTTTTTTTTTTTACATTTTTATAGTTTTAAAAAATAATAATGTTAAATAAAGCAAGTTTATGTGATGTCATTAAAAAATCACAAGACGCTGTTAAACCCAAAGTGGAGATTATTTTGTCAGCAACTGGTTCCAAGGTCAAGCATCAACTTGGAAAAGTACTTAAAAGCTTAAAGTTGTGTTGCGGGAAACAGTCAATGAAATCCTGAAAAGGAGTCACTTGCAAATAAGTTTAAAGAAGGATCACATCATTAAAAAGTCAATATGAGTCCCAGGAGAAAAGATGCATGTACTAGTATGCATCCGCTGATGTTTTAATGTTTTTGGAGAGCCAACTTCAAGTCAGTCAGTGTCTAAGAAATGTAAAGAGACTGTCTGAGTGATTTAGGAGAAGAGACAAGCATAAGAAGCCTCACATGACTCAGCGTGTCGTCTCAAAGTAGTTGACATGTTGGTTTAGCTGCAGAGGCAGAAGCAGGGAGAGAAAGAAAAGAAAGACCCGGAGTGAGAGGAGTCATGCAAAGACTTTCTCAACTTGCAGGGCTTCAGATAACAAAAGGGCAAAGTGACAGAAGGGATAAGACAAGAGTGGAGGTCAGAGGAAAGAGGGTCAGCAGTATGGAGGGCGGATAGAGAAGATGGACATCAGCTCTGAGCTGGGTAGATGTGATAAGGCATTAAAGATGAGATGAATAAACAAACCATCACCATGTCCAAAATACTGACCTCCAGTAGACACATGTGGTTGTGTGTGAAAAAAAGGGCATGAGGCAACATTGGAGAGAAACCCAACAAACTTCAACTACTGAATATGTGAAAAAAAAACTTTATTTTGGCTCTAGAGCGAGTTTCACAAAAATTGTCTCAGGTGATGTCACTTGAGTTGGCTCAGGCTGAGAACTACATGTGTGAAAATGAAAAACATCGGTGGGTGTGCACTCAGAAAGAAGCTGAATTATCAGACCTCTGTAGCCTGCTGCTTATCTGAGTTTGAGGCTGGCAGCTTGAGGCCTTATAAGCATTGCACACTTGAATCTCTCACAGAACTATGAGCAATCGAGCTGCATTGTGGGTAATGTAGGCCCCACATTCTGACAAAAATAAAAACTACTTTTCTGATTCTGCTGCAGTAGTGTGAATCTCATTTGTTCTAACTATTTAACATGTGTTTGACAATGTTAAAAGAGCGCAGAGCTAAACTGATGGACTACTTTGAACAGAAACAGTGACAGACAATAAATAACAGAACATTTCAGTAGAATTCATGCAAGCTGGAGCAAGAACCTGTCAAAAAATTTGTTTCTGATTGTGATTTCTGAACTGCCTTTAACTCATGTTCACACAAAGTTCCTAATCTTTAAACAAAAGTTTGAAAGTATGCTGCTGTTGAGCCGAAAGACTTGGGCATCTGTTTTAAGGTTTGTGCAGAACTTCTGCATACCAGAAGATGGCACTAAGTCAATGAATCGATATCAAAATTGCTAAGGAGTGGCCTGTGCAGTTAGTGACTTTTGTCAGAGGACATTCAAACTAGCAGGGGATTGTGTTGCTCTAGATTAATGAGAAAATCACGTGACAATAACAGAATGAGGCTTCCTTCAGTTGTGCTGCAGTGAATTCATGCAACTACTCTCAGAGAATATGACAGCAAAGGCTCGAAGCTGTGGTGATGAGATGTGAAGATGACATGGGGCTTGTGTGTCCTCCACGTCACCATGTTATTCTGAGATGCTGAAGTCAGCCAAGTAATTTGTCAATTCAGCTTCTATTTATGTAGAATTCAGTCCTTTTTGTGTCCATTTTCTGTGCCATAACCTTGCTTCTGCATTTAACCCCTATTTTATCTCTTTCCCACTCGCCCTTCTTTTCTGGTTTGACTTCTGTCAGATGAGATAAAGACATTCCATGTGTCTATCTTTACATCCAATCTCTCTAACATTGTTCTCTCTGCACATCTTTCCCTCTCTCTGATTTATTCTGTCACCCACCCACGGGCTGATTTCATGTCATTGTTGTTGTCTACCATTATATTTCCCGATGTCAGTCCAGGATCCCTAATGGTAATGACACCAGAAAAAAAACTGACTGTGCAAAACAGTTGTAGCCCACACTCAAGTACTTGTACTCTTATTGCTTACCTATTACCTTCTTTTTCCAATGTAATTTAACTGCAGTATTACTTTGTAAAACCTGTTAGCTCTGAGCTTTTGCAACTCTCAGCTCGACTGGTCCTTCCTGGATTGATCCTTCAATTTAGGTCATATTGAGGCTGACATTGTTAGGCAAAGGGTTCATGCTGTGTCTATTATGATTGAATTGGCAAAAGATAACTTGCTGTCCAAATCAATTTTCAGTGACCTCCAGAGGTAAGTGGATTGATAGAAAACCCAATTAACATCAATCTGTGTAGAATGATGACAAATTGTATTTGGGGATCTTGAACTCTTCAATGACGGCCTCACCGTCTCCTGTTGCACCACTCTGTCAATATCTACACCAGCTGATGCAGCCCTTCACTCCACCAATAACCGAAGACACTCAACAGTTAAAATGCTTTCAATTGGCAGTGCTATCCAACGATTGCTTTTATTGATACCCTCATTGATTTTTCTCCATTCAATTATTCCTTCTGAGGTGAAAGATAACTTAGTTAAGGAACTTGAGCCTTGTAAGAGGTCGCTCTGAATTAGGATGTGGACTTCCGATGCCAAAATGCTATCAAGTTGATTAGGGATGTAAGTGTTTCCTCTGCTCGGTGTTTGATTCTTTTGCTGATAGCTTAGAATACAATGCCAGCCCAAAGTCAATCTAATAGCTTTGAGCAGTGGCAGAAACAGTCAGTGAGCGACGAATAAAGATGGGAAAGAGAGAGAAGTGTTGGCTGTCTGAGCTGACATTTGTCTATGTCCTTGAGATAAAAGGTTGTGATAAAACTAGGATTCCATCCTCCTTAGCAACTGAAAAAAACAATGTTTTAATTGTATTGGTTTGTCCTTGAGGATGTTAAATACCACAAGACCAGCTCCCTGCATTGAAAGAGGCTTCCATGTATTAATAAGTTATCTGCTGAAGCTGGAGCAGTTGAGGGAAACTGAGTGAAGGACATGCAAATGACGAAAATTGTAAAAATTATCAGAACAAAATGTTTCTGGCAAAAGTAGTCCATTATGTTATTAAAGGGTTACTTCAGTAATTTAGTATTACACTTGACCAAAGTTAAGGTCAAATTTGAAGCAGAAGAGGCCGAAATATTTGAACTTTGGATCTGACCTTATTTCCTTTCTGGTGATTTTTTTACATTTGTTATTGCTTGCTATAAATAGGCTACATGTAAAAAAGCCACAGTTATGAAGAATTCACACAGCCCACCATACAGCTCATAAAGTTAGGAGCAGATATCTACATTAACAAGAGGTCAAAAGGCCTGTTGATCACAGATAAAATGGAAAAGATCTCAGATGCTAAATTATGCTTTAGCAAACAACTAGCTTAACTAGCTTATTGTATGTTGTAACAGCAACTATTTTCTTGGTGAAACCACATTTGTTTAGAATATAATTTGGAATAAGAAGTCAATTTAAATGAAAACTATATTGCATATACCAATGTGTCCTACCACATAAAAGCATAAACAGTCTTCAGTAAGACTCTCAGTTTTGGTTAGTGACAGTATTATACTAAGCTAGTAGCTTCGCTAGCTTTTTATGTAGACTTAAGCTACATAAATAGTGATCAGTGTTTGTCGGACTCCTTTATGAAAAGATTTTCTATGTTTATTCAGCTCTGTCAGTCCTTCATGTTCAACATTTTATTATAAACTGGTAAGATATTTGCTGAAATGTAGGTGGAAGGTGGTCAGTGTTAGCAGGTGTTGAAAATTGCCTACACAATGCAACACATTCCCAGTGCTGGTGTAGACAGTAAGTTAAAGGACAAAATGATGTAGTCAGGACACCTCTTTGTCAATGGTATTGACAAAGTATTGGTTAAAAAACACTGGATCCTATAATTTTCACAGTGCAATTGTCTTTGATTAAACTTCACAGTATTGACAAAGCCTGTTCATATCACAAGGGTTATTTTCCAGCAAGCTAGCATTGTAACTACAGATGACATTACACAGCTGTTTCTACTGACTGAGTGCTATTCTCCATGATGAGTAAACTGACCCTTTTGTGTCAAATTCATGGAGTGCAGTTAGTTGAAGACTTGATAGCAGAATGTAAAAAGCTTTACAGATTCAGGATTTGTGTTCAAAGCCTGCTGGAAGAAGATGAAACAAACTGTTGGGGTCTGTTCAGCCTCAGACTCCATCCAAAGACAACAGTGTGGTAAATACATGTGTTGTCGGACGACTCTAGTCTTTGCCCTTCTTATTACAGCCAACTCTCTCCACTGGTAAGAAAATCAGAAACTTTTGAATGTTAGCAATGTATTCAAAACAATGTAGGAGGCATGACATGATTAACAGCATTTTTGGCATGCCCCAATGCACTCGCCTTACCACAGAGTATCTCTATGTATTGTTGACAAAGCGACACCTGTATGAAGCGGATAACTATGTCATACATTTACAAACATATCATTTGTCGCTAGATAATCTTCCACATGTCCTTGATGACAGATAAAGAAAATATGTGACTACAGGATAACATACTGTGACTACACAATGTCTTTTCATAGCACTAAAGGAACTTGGTTTTCCTATTAGGACTTCTTTGGCAACAAACTGCACATACAAAATGTGACACGTGGTCAAGGATGCAAGGAGAAACAAATGTAGGTGTGCATTTGACTGGAAGTCATATTTTGCCTTTATTTGACCATGTCTGTATTTTCATAAAATGTTCCTTACACCAAATATTCCAATTACTTTTTATTAACTGGATACAGTTATGCACAGAGAGTTCACACAACGGTGAATAGAGATTTAATTATTTTCTAAATTAGTAATGTCATTAAGGAAAACTGCTTAAAGATAATTTACTTACTCTCTCTTTTTCACTCACACACACACACACACACACACACACGCACTCACACACACACACACACACACACACACACACACACACACACACACACACACACACACAC
>JAPZDY010000014.1:9090633-9120028 GCA_029783645.1 Ctenochaetus hawaiiensis | reverse complement strand
TCTCTTTTTCACTCACACACACACACACACACACACGCACTCACACACACACACACACACACACACACACACACTCACACTCACACTCACAGACACACACACGGACACACAAGCCCCTCCTAGCCTTGCATCAAGGGTTTGTCGTCTTCTGCTCACACTATCAAGCTTTCATTCTCACCACTCCAGCTGCTGGGATAAAAGCTTAATTTAAATTAGTGAGAACTTCACTCACTTAAAACTTTGATTTTATTTTTGCGAGTAAACGTCAGTGCTGTACTCATTGCGGTTCATCGGCGATGAAGAGTCTCTCTTCCGTGGGCAGAAAAGCTGTTTTTTCGCCGACTGATTTGTGAAGTGTAAACGTTTCTCCAGCCGTCCGACGGAGGAGAGCCGCGCCAAATGTGCATCTAAAGAGGTGAGGATGCTGTGATGAATTCAGGTGGGCATTAGGGGAATATTTAACTTGTAAAAGTATGTTTAAAAAATATTTGAGGTTGGTATTAAAAGGATAAGTTGCAAGCGATACTATTAGATTTGTCTTTTTATTTTGACTTTGTTTTTGGCTAACTTAACGTTAGCTAGACCAACTGTCACTCCTAGTTAGCCGATTTAATCATTTTCACTTGATATTTTTAAGGCGCTCTGTTAATATAACAGTCTATTAACGTTGTGTTTTGTTATTTTTACATGGTAAATGTGCTGAAATATGATTAATGAACTTTAGTCAACATATTGTTGTCACTCTTAAACCAAAAAACAATCCTCTTTGCAAACTCAAATGTTAGCATAACTTAACGTTAGCTTAATGATGCTAGCACCAGAAACTACCCCGAATGTCCACAGAAACATTCAGATGTGATTTTACAGTTATTTAATATTAATAAATCTGACAAAAGATTTTTTTAAATTAGTCGTTTAGTCCATGTTATGTCTGAAAAAGTGAAAAAAGAATATTACAATTTCCTGGCATTTAACTGAAAAAGCTTGTTTTGTCTGACAAGTGCTTCAAAACCAGAGCTATTAACATTGACATACAACTTAATGATATAAAACCAACAAAAGTAATTGAAGTCATCATATGCAGTAGTGTTGTGCTGAAGTGTATTTTAATGAGTTCAAACTTGAGACAAAAAAAATTACATGTGAACAAGTGCTTTTAAAAATCACCATGAAACCAAGTTTGCAAGTTCACTGGTTACTTAATAAAATGTGTGAATTTTTGGTATTGCCAGTTATCATTAAAAATGCTTTAACAGACATTATCTGTATTTTCTTTGCAGGCACATGGGGTTTAAAATACCTCTAAATTCTGGCCGTGTAAGCAAGGATAATTCAAGGGATAAAACAAAAAGAGGTAACAAGGTTGACTTCAATTATGCAAAAAAATACATTACATTAAAATTCATTGAGCTCTTGAAAAGACAATGACTTATGTTGTGCTTTTTTAAAAAGTATTTTTTATAAGTTCTAGTAATCAAGAAGTACAAGGAAGATTGGCAGAACTATTGCCAGTTGTAAAATAAATTTTGCTAGGAAAATTTCCTCAATAAAGTTTACTAATTTTTCAAAGTGTAATGGGTTGAAAGCTGCTCAAAGAATTTTGCTATTTTCTATTATTGTCTCTTGGTTAGATATACACCAGGAATCAAAAATCTGTCATGATTGAGAATTCTCTTACAGCGTACAGTGTTTCCTCTAAAACTTTTTCAGCAGAATTATCGCAGGGTTTTATTGTACCTGGGTGGTTCAGGCATTTTGAATCAACCTTGTGACTCTGGTAGATGAAAATATCCACAAGCCACGCGTATGTCTTACTGGCTAAAATGATGCTCATTAGGGGAAGTTCTTGGAGGAAAATTGCAACTCTTCTACCTCCTCAAGAGGCAAAACACTTAATTTATTTTTATCTGTTCTATGTGAAAAAAGTTGGAGTCGTAGCAAACTTGTGCAAGTCAATCTTACATCATCTTGGTGGCCTAGACGTGGTTAACAATGCACATCTTAATGCTCACACTGATTTTATATACAATCCCAAAAACTGGTGCCTTTAGATGTGGCAGGTGTTTGTTGAATTTTAGATGCTGAATGTGTGGTTGGACTGCACCTGGTTTGAGTTCAGCTGGGGACATTTGTTGCATGTTGTTCCCTAATCTTGTTTTCTATTTCTCCCTGTCAGCTTTTTTGTTTATAGTTTGTCTCTAATCAAGAAAAAAGTAACCCTTGAGTGCAGTGTCAGCTAACTACAAACTTTTTACAGTTGCCTTTTAAGTTAATAGTGAGTGAGTGTTTCATACTGAAAAGATAAATTTCGGGTGGAGAATCACTTTAACTGCTTAAAGGGAAACCACCAACCTTCACATTCTCAGCTTGAAGCCTCTTTAGATGAGCATGTGCAAAGCTGCTTGCTCTTAAATGTTATACTCCTTGAATAGTTCTTTTACTGGCACTGTAGGAAACTGGAGGCTGTTGGTCTGGGGCTGGGAGACATCTGGGGAAAATGCACTGTATCACTTTCAGGCATTAAATGTAGCACTACCAGCCATTATGGAGCTGCTGCAACATTTTGAGGCTATGCAGGTTTTTTGCAAGAAGGAATGGTGCAGCTCTACTTAAAGACTTAAATGCTAATGAAAAACCCTCTCGCTTGTGGCATGCATATTTATCCCTATTCACTCTTGGTAGAGTGCAAAATAAAAGCAATATGCTGGAAGCTCTTTTCAAAAATTTAACTACAACTACAATGCCATGGTAAATTTAAATTTCATTAAGATAGAGACTAAAGTTATTTTTCAAGTGATAACTTTCATTTAAGATTATCTGTTAGACTAAAATGTGTTTGTACATTTTTTAAATTGCTGTTGGTGTTATGAAGGTTATGAAATGACTTAATGCCACTCAGTTATAGTTCCTTTCATCTGTATTTCTTTGACTTATTTTGCTGATCAGCTGAGCTAAAAAGGAGCAATATGAACAGTTTTATTCAGTTTCTTGCCATCAGCGAGACTTGTGTTTTTGTGGTGATAGCTGTGCTACTGGGTCTCCAAATAGTATATTATACAACATGGCCAGATGTGCAGTTTTAGAGGGCATGTGACTGTTAATGAGACAATCCAGACTGTGTTTTTTTCCTCTATAGTGGGAACTATGAGGAAGCATGCTAACAGCAGCTGGACCTGGTGCCTCACAGGAGTTTGGGGGAGGGGGTCTAATAAAATGTCACACTGACTCAATGCGACAGTGTGTCAGTATGTCTTTTATGTCAGCAGGAGATATTTTCATTGGCATGGCATCAATAAAAGTGAGATGAGCACTGTGTATAAGCTTAAAAAATTGCATCTGCACTTATATCAATACATTTTAATCAGTTTGACAGAGTTTTGCATACTACCCACAATGAGTTTTAAAAAAACAATCTCATATTGTTTTTTGTGACTGAATATTTTCATACTCATGCCTTTTTTGTTTAATCAATCAGGTCATAAAACAAAAAACAGCAGAACTCATGTTTTCATTGTGTCAGGCACAGCCATGTAAATAACCAGAGGGCCTAATTTAGCCTAATGGTGTGTTCACATGAAGATCGGAACAGCAAGCTCACTGAATAAATAGCTTTGTGATTCAAGCCCTGAACACTAAATCAAACTTTTTTTAAATTATTTTGCCAAACTGTATGATAACATAATTGACTTCATGCAATGACAGACCCAGAACAACCTCAAGGCTGTTTTTTTATCACCTGACAAGTTTGCCTCAGTCTCTGTCCCTTTTGTGGCTGATGGATGTCAAGTGCATCTTATTACTACCAACCTAACAGGGACCTCAATTGTTGGAAGAAAAACCCTCTGTACTCACACACACGCACGCACGCACGCACACACACACACACAACACATGCAGACATAGTCTGTCCCACAGAAGTCTGAGCCTTTTAGATTTCCTCATACATGAGTGAGTTGAGGAGATATCTGCAGCGCAAGGTTATGGCAGATGGATGTCTGCAGGTTAAACAGAGTTCTTTCAGGGTTAGATACAGTATGAGATGGTCTAGTTCCATAGAGAACAAAGTGAATTTTATCATCTAAACTGAACTAAGGGAGAAATGTATGTTTTCTTCATTAATTCCAATAATTTATATATTTTGTTCCTTGTTTCTCATCTGTCTCAGAGCATCTCTTAACCCTAGTCTTGTGTAGCTAATTACACTACAAAAGATATGCTAGAGTGGAGCTGAGGTGTATTTGAGGTTAATGCTAGTCCATATTGATGTTGTGCTGTTCCACCTTTTATAAACACGCTGTTCTTTGTCTGCATTGGATGTAAAAACAAATGAATGTGAAGGAATAAACAATTAAAACTAAACCAGCATAATATCCATAATTTATTTATTGTTAATGGTCATTTATTTGTGTAATAAAGAGTGGGTTCACACAGCTTACCTCCTATAATTTGAAAGAAATGTTAAGAAGCTGATAATGTGATGTTAGTATACAAATACAAAACTGTCCTTCATTAATGCACTGATGCCATCATGGATAAACAGTGAATGATTTAACTTCAGTTCATTAAGGGTAAATGTTGGTTACATTTGAAATGAATTCACATTTCACAACTAATAAAAAAACTTGATAGTGTACATTTTGCATTTTTTATTGACTGAGGTAATAATTTAACAACCATGAAAGAGTTTTGATATCATATTTGAAATAATAACATCTATAATAATCTATAAGCCCTTCATCCCCTGGAAATCACCACTTCTCATGTGGACTGCTTCATCATTATGACAGAAAATATATATGTTTTATTATTTTAATTTTGTAATTTTTATATATATAATTATTTGATACTGTCAGTAGACAATATTAACATATCTTTAAGCGACAGTGAGGAAATGATTATGCTCAGTCCTCTCCAGGGTTTCAGTAATTCAGTAGTCATTTTCCAGCATTAAAAAAGTTTTTATCTCTTAAAGCAGATGAGAAAGTTTTTAGTTTATGGAACGTCTGGATGGTCAGAGAATTTAAAATATCTATCAGGGACATTCAGTTAACAATAGCAATTATGGTTAGACATTCCATCGTTGTCATTACTCTTCCCTGTGTGTACTATTGCCAAGGATATGTTTAGACATGAGCTATAAGGCATAGCTATTAAAAGAATCGAGGACAAATGTGTTATTGTAAAGAAACGCACTATTTGATAGCCACATATACTGTTGGAAAGACAGAGAGCTTAGAGCTAAAATACTTAGTGGCTACAGCAAAGAGTGTAGAATGTCTTTATTTGTGGAATTAAAACTTTTCAATTTATTCTGTGTGTGGGGGAAAGAAGCAAATTTGGAGACACACAAAAGGACAAATTATTATGAACTCTTTCTATTTTTTGTCTCTGTATATGAGACACTGTTAGAGAGAAAGTAATTTCTTCTACCAAGTTGTTAAGATATTTTGTTTATTGATTACAAAGGTGCATACTGCCCTTATATTGTTTGTGCACAAAGATTAATGTTGTCTTGTTTTTTCCACAGGGGAGTAACAGCAGGTATATGTTACCTCTCACTGTAGTTTCCCTGCCACTACAATGAGTTGGAGTTTCCTGACTCGCCTGCTGGAAGAAATCCACAACCATTCCACGTTTGTGGGTAAAATCTGGCTCACTGTTCTTATCGTTTTCCGCATTGTGCTGACTGCTGTAGGAGGTGAGTCCATCTACTATGATGAGCAGAGCAAGTTTGTCTGCAACTCAGGCCAGCCAGGCTGTGAGAACGTCTGCTACGATGCCTTCGCTCCACTGTCACATGTGCGCTTCTGGGTTTTCCAAATCATCCTGGTGGCCACACCTTCAGTAATGTACCTTGGCTACGCAGTCAACAAAATTGCTCGTGCAGAAGAGCAGTCAGACAGCGAAGGAGTAAAGGGATTCTCGCAGAAGAAACCCACAAAGCATTATTTGATGGGCAGAAGGCAGCACAGAGGCATTGAAGAGGCTGAGGATGACCATGAGGAAGACCCAATGATCTATGAAATGACAGAGGTGGAGAGCGATGGTGGAGCAAAAGACAACAGTGGTGATGGAAAAGCGAAGGCCAAGCTGCGCCATGATGGGCGCCAACGTATTAAAGAAGACGGACTGATGCGGATTTATGTCCTTCAGCTCTTAGCCCGCTTCTTGCTTGAGGTGGCGTTCTTGTTTGGACAGTATGCCCTGTATGGGTTTGCTGTGCCCGCCACCTATGTGTGCTCTGATTTGCCCTGTCCTCACAGTGTGGACTGCTTCGTGTCACGGCCCACTGAGAAAACTATTTTCCTCCTCATCATGTACACAGTCTCCGTGCTCTGTTTGGCACTCAATATATGGGAGATGCTTCACCTGGGCATAGGCACCATCTGTGAGATTGTACGCTCACGACATATGCAGTTCTCTGACGACGAGCTGTATGGGCTGACAAAGGCACAAGGAGCTCTGAATGAAGCAGGACTAAGTGGAGAGGATTACAGCAGCTACCCCTTTTCTTGGAATGCACCATCAGCTCCACCTGGGTACAACATTGCTATCAAACCTATGATATCAGCAGGGCACCATGAGCAACCACTTCCAATTACTGAACTCTCTAATGCCAAGATGGCATGCCGACAGAACCATGTGAACATTGCCCAGGAGGAGCGCCAGCAGTACAACAGTAATGATGAAAACCTGTGCAGAGCAGGGATGGGAGATGCCCCCAGAGGTGTTTATAAGGCCACTTGTCAGCCTCAGAACAGGCTTGAGTCTGACAGTCTGGCCTACAGCCAGCCACAGAGCCACAGCAAGAACCACAGCAAGCCTAATCGTGAACATAAACACCGGCAGGTCTCCAAACACACCTCCAGCAAGGCAGACACAGACAGAGGCAGCGGCAGCACTAGCAGTAGCAGTAAATATGGAGTCGTAAAGGGCTCTGAGTGGATCTAATATACAGGCTGACTTTTGTTTTTGTTATTATTAAACAAAGCAAACCCTTCTCAGACAGACTCTGTATTTACGTTTGTTTGTCCATACTGTGTATAAAAAAATGGACTCGGCACCAAGTTTACATTCTTTTCTGTGGAGACCATACCTTGTAATAGTTCTAAATGGTTATTAATGTCTACCTTGTACTAGTCCACTGATCAAACAATGAGGATGAAACAAATAGAAAAAATAGCACTCAAATCTATAAATCTGAAAACCCCAGAAATAATAAATAGCACGTATCCATGCTAATTTATCAACAGTTATTGTATTGTTACATTTTGATTTAGAACTTAAACAATTATTTTGTTTATTGACAGAAAAATAACTGTCAGCAATTTTAAAGATTTTTAAGAAATGGTTAACATTCACTTTTTACTGTTTTTGATTATTTTTTTTGCTGTTCATGTACATGTGAACTGAATATATGAAGTTTGCAGCAAAGCAAATTATTAGAAGACATCAGCTTGGCCAGTGTTGAAATTGTGATGGTTATTTGTCACCGTTTTCCAACATTCTAAGTGATTCATGGATTAATTGTACAAATAACTAACAGGTCAATCAATGATAAAAATATTAATTAGTTGCAGTCTGGATTTGATCGGACACAAGTATGCCAAAATGTTTTTATTGGCATGAACAATGTGTTTATCCTGTATACTAATAAAAATATTGCAAAGATCACCTGGGGAAAAACGGAAGAGTTTTCAACATTGAATAACAGTGGAGTAAAAGTGTCAAAATAACTATATATGTTGTTAAATAGCTTTTACAAGATGTTGAGGCTTTCTGATTCCTGGTGAATATACAGATGCCTCCAGACTTTAACCTACGGTGCCTTATTTAAATGGTCAAAGTGCCTCTTCTCAATAACTGAACATCACTTCAAGTTCCGCTGTTAACTAAGTATTTCTTTCTATAAAATATCCTGTCAATGAATGAAAACAGGAGATGAATCTTCCTCTTTGACTGACTAGTTTCATTACTAGCCAAGTGTTGAGCGTGGAACAATATTGTTGTCTCTGATTATGCAATATTGATCTTATATATTCAGCAAACCAGGTTTGATGTGGATTGATTGCTCCTGCCATGAAGGAAAAACAAAAGATTGTGTTTCCTGTTGTTAATTGTGCAGTGTTTTTGTCATGTTTTCAAGAAAGAGAGAAAGTTCTTATTAATATTTTTTTACATATTTTAAAATGGCTTGGTCAGTAGTGGTTGATGTTAGGTAAAGTTTAATGACCTAACCTGGTTATTGAAACTGATTTTCATTGTCAAGATGTTACAATATTTGGCTCTTTTGTCATGTTGTTTTCTCAACCATCAGTCCATAGTTCATTTTAAAAAAATCTGGCCAAGGGCATCAGGGCTCCTGTGCTTTTTTTCCCTAGACTTGATATAAAGATTTGATTTTCATTAAAACATACTTTTGTTTGCAGGCTTTCAAATTGAAATGCCATAGAGGCTAGTCCCTTCCACTGTGCCAGTGTTTTGTGAAAATATTTTTATAAACATAAGTGCATGTTTTCAATAATTTTTTTGTGGTGTTTTTCTTCCATTTAACAGTATTGATGACATTACATAGTATTTATAAGTTAAAATCAGCCTGACATAATTATGAAGTTTTCAAATTTGAGCTGATAATCAATATAAGTAATGTCAATGAATGAGTTACAGAATTCAATGCAGCTTTGAACAAAGTTTCAAACTGCCACTGTAGATTACTGTATTTAGAGGCACATTGCCCCCTGCTGGTTAAGCAGGGATGAAATGTTCATATTTTCTTTCTGTAAGAAGTTTCAGTTGACAGAATATGTTAGCATGAACACATAGTTTCGAATCTATGTTTTGGGATTTCAAGTAAATTGAATATGTTGATAGGTAATGCAAGAGCAAGTTTTATTATTTTTCAAAACAATTTTACTCCTCTAGGAGAAGCACAGTCTTTAGAATGTGAATTTTTAAGAGAAAGAGCAACTAATGTATCCCTCCCATTACTGAGGCAAGTACGACAGAAATGGTTCTATTTCTAGATTTTTTTTAAGAGCAAGCTTCCTTTTTGTAAGTTCTTCATGATAACCCCTTTTAGTTACTTGCCATGTGTTTCAATAATATATTTTTTACTCTTCACCCATCTAAAAAAAAATTTGAAAGGAGAAAAAAAATGGAGTTATCCTACACAGTGGGTGTCTTAATTCGATAAAAATGAGGAGTGAATTGACATTTTAACAACACAGATTTTACTCTGTGAAAACTGATGCACGCACTCAGTCAGTGCTCCAGGACAACAGAGGTTCCTGCACACAAGTCTTATTTAAATATTTTGGTTAATTGCACCAGTTTCAGCTCTTGAAGTCACAAATTTGCAGTTTTGGGTGGTTATTATCTTATTTCATTTTGTGTATGATCTCCTTTCTGCGGATGAACATACGTAGTCATACACGTCTCCAAATGGGCTACATGTATTATTCTGGAAATTATTTCAAAATATTAAAGCTGCAAGCAGTGTTGGTAGGGCCCTCACACTCTGGCCCGTCAGATAGGTATCCGTTGCATTAAATAAAAGTGTAGACAATCATTTTTTTCCGTCTTGAAGGTATTTTGGGTCCATTAAAAAAAAACAAGAGCTTTTATTTTGAAAGTGTTTGGGGCTTTTATTTTGAAAGGCAGAGGATGTCCTAGTGATGTCAAAGTGTGATGGACATGAGTACTGGCAGCTGTGTGGGGATCAGACATAAATGCAGGCAGACAGAGAAATCAACATTCAATTCAATGGAGAAATCGATTAAACCCACACCTGTTTGAGCTTTGACTGGTCTAATGTAGTTTCAGCTACAGACTTTTTTTCAAATTTTAATTGAGTCACAAGACCTTGATCAATAAATCTTCTATTTGCATGATTTTGCTAACTTGTACAGTTTTTGAGGTATCACAGTTTTAGTTTTATAGTTTTCTCTGCTCCCTCTCAGATTTTATAATGGGTGTGAAACAATTTGGCATTATGGTCATGTTAGTTAGTTCATGAGCTAACGCTAATCCTCAGGTTACAGATGAGTCTGAAGCTATCAAATCCGTGACATGGCCTAATTAAGCATTTTGTAAATCATGATAAAAACTTTGCATTAATGTAAGCTAACTGAAATTCTTGATGAGGTCACAGTATTAACTTTGATTCGTGTTTCAACCAGAAAACACCCCATGGCTTTTGGTGATATTGCTAATATCACTGTTAAACACATTAGTATAAGTAATGTGCTAAATAGATATCCTCCTTAGCCTCCAGTTTTGGGACAGTTTTAATGTCAGTAGTCTCACAAATTTTTTTTTAAACTGTATTGTTTGAATGTGTTTGATAAGTGTGTCATAAGCAGTTAGATTTTAAACAGATTCTAAGACAATGAACAGTAAAATTACACCTGTTGCTGAATGTTTGATTGGTGTGCTTAAAGTGATTGATAATACTAATATGACTGTGTAGTATTCAGGAAGCCAGCTTAAAATTAAAAAAAAAAAAATACTCCAATGTTACTTGAGTTGCATACACTACTAACGCTTAACAGATGCCAAAAAACATTCTCCCAATTCTGTTTAGCGGAAAAATCAAGGAGCAGCAGTTTGCAAGAACATAGCATAGGCATCACTTAAATCATAACATTGTTATTTCTACAGTATATTTAACTCTATTTTTTTTTACCACTTGTGGCCAGGTGTTTTTCTTTGTTGTCTTTATATTGGAAATGCTCATGAAGATGATGGCTTTAGGAATCTATGGCACTGATAAAGGTTACCTTAGGAGCAAATGGCACAAGTTTGATGTTTTCATCAACTTTGGAGAGTAAGTACCCCACAACGCCTTCCACTGGTACTGACAAATAGATCTATTTTCTTTTTCATCTGCACAGAGACAACTGTCACCTAAAATAAATCACACACAATATTTGTTAACAGAATGTGTGAATGTTTTCATTTTTGTAAATTAAAGAACAGAAAATGAAAAGCCTTTGACCTGTTTCTGTCTGCAACTGTCCCTTCAGGATGTTTGACTACATTCTGGCTTCCTTTGGCATCCACCTTAAAATCTTTAGAACGTTCAGCCCGATGAGACTGATCATCAGAGACGCAGGTAATAAGATTTGAACATTATTATCCATCCATGGCAGACTATTCATTCAAGCCCCATGCTAACTACTACCCTCTGACTGATGCAATGAGAGAGGATTTAGAGAAAAATGTTCAGCTCTAGTTTAGACAAAATGCTGAAACACTATCAAGAAAATGTGAGAGGGTAATTTGTGCCTTTATACATCACTCTGAATACTTGTAATAATTATAATCACCTGATGTTTATCACGTATGCTCATGTGAGACTTTGTACTACTTGTGTGCGCTTGAGTGTGTAACAAAGTATTCGTCAGCTAATCTCTGACCGCATCTTTTGTGTTCTTCTCTGTAGGCGTGCGAGGTTTGGTGACAGGTCTCGTGAAAATCCTGCCTGAGTTTTGGCACATTCTGACCTCTGCATGTTTTTTATTAATATCTTTGCCATTTTGGGTGTCCAGCTGTGGACGGAGCAGCTGTGCAACCACGGCTTCCTTTTTAAAATTTTTTATTTTATTGATGTTTTGGTCAGTCAAATACAAAACAACTGTTTCATTATTACAGTTACATGAATAGGAATTAGATTTTTCAGTACCTGCCCAGTCTTTTTTTTGCTTTACAAACAAAATAAAAAATAAAATAATAAAATAAAAAGGAGTTTGCAGTCCAGCATCAACGTACAACACAAACCAGACCTCCAACACAAACCATAGATTCACAAAACAAAAAAAAAACAAAGCAAAGACACTACACCCTAGGTAGTCTACATAATATACAAATCCTGTACCTGAACCAGATAAAATATTATGCAGAGGTAGGTAGCGTCATCCTTTCATATCCTGCAATTGAGTTATAAATGGGTCCCTAATTAACAAATTGTATGAATTTGTAATGAATGTTTTTTCAAAATTAGAAGCCATGCCGTTATCGAAAATGTGCCCCCCCAGATATTAGAAAGAATTGGAAATTCAGATGGATGCCGGAAGGATTAACATAATTGGGCATCAAATTTTTTGCTTTTTTAGCTGTAAGGCCAGCAGCAATAAGATGTGATGTGCTGCCAACACCCCCTTGTGGAGGACTCTCTGTCTGCACCATTAGTCAAAGCAATAAATAACTATGAAAAAGCACCTTATAATATAGGTTGAAGGTACCATATGAGGGGTTTTGAAATCTACAAATAAAACTATATTTATAATCATGATTAGGCTACACAGACAACAGTGAGCCAACACTTGATTTTACGTGTGCATGCAGCAGTGCCAACGTGTCATATACCATGAAATCAGCCAGGATGTTCAATAGTAGTTAGAGAGATAGCACAAAAAATCTTTTTGGCCTAAAGAAAATGAAGCTTTAAATGTTTCTCAAAATGCTGTGGTGAATGTTCATGAAAACAAAACCAATAACATTTTTATTCTGTAAAGATTATAAAACAAGTAGAATAATCTGCCATGCTAAAGGATCCCTTGACTTACGGGCTCGGTCCCTAAATAGGAAAAAATAATTAAATATCCAAGTTGTTTTGTGACCAGAAATTACGCTCTGAAATACTAACGATATGCTACGTTTGAGGCATTCAAAATTTTACGTAAAACACAAGTCCTTATAAATGCGCGTGTCACCGACCACAAGAAAGATGCACGATTAATTATGGGAATCTGGCCGATGATCTGGCTGAAATTCAACTTCATCCACTTTATTTTCAATGAAATTACAGAAAATTATTATTTTAAACCTTAAAGGAAACAAGTTACTCGGACATCCGAAGCAGGCCGTGAAGACAATGTTTTACCGGATGTGACCTCGACTTTACGTTTACGTCTTTAGCAGTGTTTTTAAAAAAGCGGCGGTTGCTCCGCTCGACCACCCTTTAGTAAATCAAAAGCAACAGTTTCTTATCGCTGTACTCTTGCACAGCAACAAAGCGTAAGTGAGTAGTATTTCTTTCTATTTGTACCTGTGATGTGTAAAACGGTATAACGCTCGATTAATCATCGTTGCAAAGTATCTAACGTTGCAGTTTCTTTTGTTGAACGGGCGTTGTCTCATATGAGGAAAGCTAAGCTAGCTAGGTCCAGCTAACGCTAGCTAACCGCAGCTAACGATACATCTGCTAACTAGGAAGGTGGCTATAGTTATTCACGTTTTTACTTTGTTGATGTAGTTTAGTATAAAACGAACAAACAAAAACTATTGCCTTTCTCTTCGCAAATAAGTTTCAAGCCAATTGTCAAGTTGTTGCGAGCACCAACGCTGGTTACTGTAAATTTAACTCAAATCTTATCATTGAGAGAAAAGAAGCATTTGACATTTGACTATTACAAAATTACGAACTAATGCAATTTGTTTGTAAAACAGTTAATGCGTAATCAAGGACTGCAAACCTTACTGGTGTTTCACGCCTTGGGGATCTTGTATTAAGTGAAGGACGTCTGGATGCAAAAGTGTCAAAACAAAGTTAGAATAAATTAAAACAGCAGCTGTCTGTATAAAAGGGTTATCTAACGCTTGATAACAGAATTAATTACTGAATTTGCTCTGTCAAATATTTGTGCAGATCCTTTTATATGATATTGACTCCCATGATTTGTTCTCTTTTTGAAGTGATCGGCTGGTTTTTGCCAGTGGAGTCGTGAGCTCTTCTACTGCACCGGGATCATGCAGCACCAGCAGTATGCAGAGGAGCAAGGTCTTCTTGGCTCACTGTGCCCTGGGCAGAAGAAGCTGGAGGGGAAGACCTTCTACCTAGACAGTGTAAAGAAACGCTCCACAACCCTGCTAATGGAGGCCATTTCTCTTCTAGGAGGGGTAAGCTTGCATGAAGATAACGGCAGTATGTCTGTGCTGTCAGCAGTCGTCATTGTTTGAACCCAAAAATCAGATGCTTTTGATCTATGCAGGGAAATTTTACATATATTAATATCATGCAAGAAATTACCAGTGGTCTGCCTTTAAAATCTGGAAAAAAACAATTTTTTCCTTGATTAGTGTCTGGAAAAATTTTGTAGCTTGCCTTTGTTTTAATGAAGATGTGTAGTTTAAATCACTACTAACAGTACATAATAAGCAATTTTTAACATTTAGGCGATAATAACGATACTTTTATTTTGGGGTGTTGTAATACATTATACTCAATTTAGAGTAAGATTTTGCATTCATGTTTTTATTTATTTATGATTTTGAAGCACGTGGAGAGTTTCCTGCACAAGGATGTGAGCTTTGTTGTGACTGGAAACCTAGAGTGTCTACAGGAGAAAAAGCATAGCGATACCAAAGCAGGGTCAAGGGGAACAAGTGAAGAAACCCAGCGTCCCACAATGACACAAAGGAGTGTCCTCAGCAGTGACAAACGGCGACCAGGAACTCCTCGCCCAATTGTAAGCTTCACCCATGAAAGTTTTCATGCCTTTTACAGCTCATACAAAGTTAAAAGGTTACAAGGATGACAGTTATTAACATTATTGAAGTCAGGTATATTTTACAAAGTAGCTGATTTGATTTAATTTATTGATACGATCTGCAACTTTTTGACATCCTATAAATTGACTGGAACTCCTTTGTTTCAGTATATTCTTTTTATATGGTGGGAAAATACCAATAAGTATATATTACTGTATTTGGTCTTGTTTTGTTGTGTTAATTTTTACTTTAAAAAAAACAAAACAAAACAGATACTTAGATATTCTGTTACTTCCCTGATACAAATGAATGTTGGTATGAATAGTGGTAAATTGTTATTGGTGTATATATGGCACATAGTATATAAATGATTAAAACGGACATCTTACCATTCAAAGACAAATGCCTCTTAAAGAAACCTGACTATTTATTGGCTTATTTGCATCACAAACTCATTGGTACAATAACCAAGGTGATGTTACTCTAAAGTATAAGTTGGAAAAAATTAATATCTGTGTGCTGTTTACCCATACAGGCTTGTGGCAGCCGTGGAAAGGCATTGCTTGAAAAAGCAATTCGCAACAATGTAAGTCTGTGAGCCAAATTACTGCTTATCTTACAGAACTATGAACTTCATATTGTTGCCTGTTGGTTTGATGATATACTGAAGACTGATGTTGGTTGTTATCTTGACGTTATGCTGTCCGTAGGAACAGCTGCAGAGGGGCAGTGTTTTGACCAACGCCCGATCATGGGGAGTGAAGATTTTGTATGTTGAAGGTATCCTTTTGACTAACTTGAGTGATGACAAGTGAGAAATTCCACATAAAAAACTACATGATTAGATGGGGACTCTTTCTTCTGGCTTGTTTACATCTGTACTGCAGTGGTTCTCTGTTCCCAGCAGAGGGCACCCTGTGCGTGCTCTATGGTAAGGCCTGTGCGTCTGTGTCTTACTTTAATAGAGATGTGTTTTGTAACACAGCATTACATTCCTAATCAAAAAACAGTCTGCAAAGTCTTGTATTTTCCCTAACGTTGTATCAGATGTCCTTTTATATTTGAAACAGTTGACTCAAGAGAGTTTCAGGCTGGTACACAAGAAGCCGGAGGTAAGATGGTTTAGGTTGAGCATCTTCTCACTTCATAAGAGGTTGCTGGGTTGCATTTAGGGAAATCAAGTAAATAATTAATAAATTTAATGGTAAAAATAAAAAAAGTTATGAAATATAGAAGTTCTTAGGTTTTGTGAGGAAATTTTTAAAAAATATGGAAGTTGCTGTAATGTAATGTAATGCACATCTACCTTTGCACAATAACTTTAATAAGTCTTTTTTTTATTTTGCTTTCCTTTTTTTACTACAGAGGACTTACACCAAACAACAAGGCTCTAATGCTGTCAAAGGTAAGCTGTTACACATGTGTTGGTATTAGGTTATCTGTATAAATGTGGGTATAACTTGCTAACCATCTAAATTTATTGTTTTTCTGCACTTCTTCACTTCTTCTGGTATATAGTTGCAACCTTGAGGTCTCCATATCTTAAAATTGAAGACCGGAGCAGGTGAGTTCATGTCTTTTTCTTTTTTTTTTCTTTTTTAAATCCTTCATTGTAACGTCTATTTTACATTTACTTGTGAAAAGTTTGATTAGTATATGCTTTTTTCCAGCTGTATTTCAGAAAAAAATCCGAATAAGAAAAATGAAGCATTTTCTGCAGTGTCTTACATCATTCCCTTAAAGTTGGCATGGTGACCTTGTTAGCCAGCAACTTCATATTTATACATCCAATTGTTAAGGAGCATTTATTTGCTCACAGTGTTGTTGGTTTGTATTAACTCTGAAGGGAAATATTGGCTCTTTAGCCCTCAAATGCACCACTATGCTTCCCAGCACCACTGTTGTTGCGATTGACCCCCTTTACATTGCACCATTGTTTTTAAGTAGCCATTTGATAAATTGTTAGTTAAAGCTGCTTTGATCTTCTATTTTTCATACCACTATATCAAAAAAGACCAGCTGAAACAGCTTCAACGAGACAAAGGGAAATTCAGCTTTTAGGCCAGCCTAGGGTCGTGTAATGGTTGTGTAGTATCATATTAGATCCTTTTTTGCAGTTCATGCATAATGGCAGTGAAACAATAATAGGTGGCAGTGACCTGCCCCTGTGTTTCTGCCCTTCCTACCCCACTGAGCGCTAGTTCAGAAGGTTTGCATTTCAACCCAGATGATTTTCTTAATTGAAACTGTTAAGGAGTCCCATCGTGTAATGTGACAAGCCCCCCCCATGATGCTGCTCCCCTGGAGCCCAGAGCTCAAGCAGATACAGTTTCTATTAGATGAGGCTTTGCAAACTCCACTGCTTGTTCCTGCAGGGGATCTCTGTGTGCTAACAGATCTTTTCATTTGCCTTCTCATTTCAGTTAATTGAAGTGATCTGCCTAATGCATGGCCGTTGCTTTGAGAAACCAAACCTTTGACATCTGGAATGTCTGAAAATTTGTCTCTCTGGGATCGATCTCAGATGTGTAATCTCAGATGTGATTTTGAAAATTTGTTTAAAATATTAGCTTAATATTTGATCAGTGCGGCCTAGTTTGACAGTTTGATATCAGTTTTGTGAGCATTTAGAGTTGCACTGAACAGGCGTGACTTTTCACATATGAACCTGTAACACTCCTCATCTTATCAAACCTGCACTATATTAGACAGTCGGTTGTGATTCACCTGACCCAGGCCAGGTCAGGCCAGACCTGGCTGCCTGAGTGAATAAACCCAGAGCTTGGCAGATTGGTCTGGTTTCTAGGCTAGTTTTTCATGTAGTTGATGCTCAAATATTAAAATTTAACTCACCATTTTGTGTATAATATTCTGTTGTTTTGTTGTCTGACCAGGAAATACAAGCCCTTGCAAATGCAGTCCATGACCTTTCCCACGCTGTGCTACTCAGGTAGATTCAGTCCCTTTGAATCTCCTCCTCCTCCTCAGTTTGAAAAATGGACAGATCAAGGAGAAACTAAATCAAGGTTTGCACAACTGCCATTGTTTGTACAGTTTGGGCTGAAGTTTATTTCCTGTTTTGCATTCATGATACAAACATGCGACAGGAAATAAATTTCAATCTATCAAGGACATTTGTTCATTTCTGATAAGTCTGTTATTGAGGATTTATCATCACTGTGGTTTGATGTTTCATCAGGGAGAAGAAAAAACCTAAAAACAGCATTCAGGAGAAATCTCAAGAACTACTCAGCGGTAACCCTTCACCTTGGAGGCCTCACAAAAAGGACCTGTCTTACTGCGAATGCTGTCATCAACCCTTCAGTAATATGGAGGAGGTGAAAATCTTTGAGAATTACTTGTATAGGCACATTACTGTTTCTTGTTTCATTTTGTTTTTCCCGACTGTCATCATTTGGCTTTTATTTACATCTCTGACTTGTGGTTTTTCCCTTGCAGCACTTGCAATCTGATCAGCACCGTGCATTTGTGCTGGATCTCTCAAACTACATAGCAGTGGACCAACTCGTGGCTGAAATGCTCCCAGGATTCAACCCTGATCCACCTCAACAATCAGAAGAAACACTGAACCTGTAAGTTTTTCATTTTTTCCTAGGAATATTTAATTGCTTTTTCATTGGATCACAGTGGGTGTTCTGGGTCTTAGATGGAGGATTTGCATATTTTCTGTGTTCTTCTTCTAGGCCACCAACCCCCTTGCTCATCCAAGATGTCTGTGAACTTGAGCTTCTCACTGATGCTGAGACAGAGCATGCTGTTAAGGCCCTGCAGAGACAAGGTTCACCATTCAGTGCTCACCTTTCCAGCCCCACAAGGGATCCTCTTGCCTCCCACCCAGCCAGCCCATCACCAGAAGTTCAAATACCAATCCCAAATCCAGCCACTCCACCTGCTGACATCCAGCCTCTCAGTACAAACACAGACTGCCAGATCCCTGACAGCCATCCTCGCTCTTCAAGTCCAGCCATGCCTGTACTGGATGTTGAACCAAAAGCCCACGACTCAGCTAGCCAGCAGCCTGATACTGATCATTTCTCCCCCTGCCCTGACATGCCATGCCCATTCCCTAACCCTTACTCCCTGCCCCCGGTCCTGAGCCCACAAGTCCCCTATCCCTCCTACAGTATGGACCCACGCTCCCCCTACTCACAGCCTCCTGTCCTCAGTCCTCAGTGGTTCTCTGCAGTGGAGGATGTGGAAGGAGACACTTGTGAAATGGCCACTGCAGGAAGTGTGCTTCAGTCTGTCCCAGCTGTTGCAATTTCTATATCTACCCCTTTTCTTTCCCCTGTGGCTTTAAATGCCGAAGGAGTAAAGGAGTCAAACACAGACAGTCTTTTAGGACTAAGTGGGATCATGTGTCCCACCAGTGGTTTGGAGTGTACAATGCTGTTTTCACGCAGATCTCGGTCTCTCCCTCGACCATCAACGACAGCACCAAACCCTAAAAAGCGCTGTAGATCAGCAAGCCCCGAGAACAGCCAGAGCAAAAGGAGGAGGATTACACAGAAGTTTAACCACAGCAGTAGCTGGGATGAACAAAAGCATAAATCTGCAAAACCTCCAAGTGACATTATGGGAAAATCTGTGGACTATTTATTATCATCTGACAGGGTCTCTTGTCAGCCTATAGAGTTTAAACCAAACACCTTGTCATCATGTGTTGTGAAAACACTTGATTTTAAACAGACTTCTAACATGTTTTGTGTTCCCACTGTACAGAACTTCTCTCAGTCACCGAATCACAATTTAGGTCATGGTAGCACTCCTGTTGCAGATAAGCCATCATGGCCAATCTCCCCAAAAGCAGAAACTTTTGATCCTTTGCTCCAGTCCCCCAATAATAAATCTCACAGCACATATTCCAGTCAAGACTTTCAATGTTCAGTATCTCACTCCACCTCAGTGAGCATCGAGTCAGCCCTCATTCCAGACTTAGCCACACACTCTCCATCATCATCAGACTCTGACTGGGATTGTGACCTGCTGTCTCAGCTGGGATCGACCTCTGTAACTCCTTTACCACCCACTGAGCAGAGCTGTGAGCTGGACAAGGAACTCCTCCACAGGCCATGCACCTGGATGCACAACACCAGCTACGAATCGCGTCTACGCACTGTCCTTCAACCGTCAACCCCGCCAACGCCACTGTGTGGGGAAGAAATGGACCCCTCTGCTTTTTCCAGAACTGTGGTGCAGATTGTCGAGGTTCAGCACTGATTGTTACCACCTTCATCATTTTTAAAAACTGGAAGAACCACTATCTGGAGGCCATATAAGGCACCTGGAGCATCAAGTCTTTGACTTTGCAGTCGCGTATCCCACAACAGAAAAAAAAAGGGCAGCTCTCTCATCATAATAAGCCAATGAAATGTACACTGAATAAATATTTAAAGCTAAATGCAAGCTGGAATGTAACATTTAATAACTTTAGAGGCGCAGTGTTTTATTTTTGCTCATATTTGCTGTAGTAGACTTAGTGAACACTTCATCTTTCCATGAATTTAAAGCGCAGCTATTATTATTTTTCCTCTCAACCTCTAATTCTCCTTGTGCACAGGACCCTAAGCAATATCCTGCATGTCTTGCTGACTGCAGTCTTTCGGCAGCTATGTCCGGGAACACATGGTGGTATTGAGAATTTAATGAGGCTTTTCTGAAGGGGGCATTACTCAATTACTGTAAGTGCTGCGTCTGGATCAGATCCCACTTGCACCAGTGTTGATGAGGCGTTAGTGAAGTGGAGGACTCACACAACATGTGAGATGTCAAGTGGCTTTTTTCTGCCTTTTGAAGGTGGGCCAAGTAGAGATGACTGCTTTGCATTAGTGTGCTGAGCAGGTTTCATATATTGTCTTGTCTTGTTTTTAAAGTGCAAGGTTATCTACCGTTGAAGACTTCATCGCTCATCCCAAACAGACAAAACTCAAAACCTCATGTTGTCCAAAAATCGCAGCTGAGTGCAACAAGCAAAGAGACATGCCACATGATCTCAGTGTGTGGAAGACAAGCAATTGTCCTGTAAGAATGTGAAGTCAATTCTTGTACAGTGTTTTTAAATAAATGTTTTTAACCATAAACATTTCCTGTTACACAGTCAAGAAAAAGTTGTTGCTTGGGTAAAGCAAAGTTAAGATATGTTGGTGAGCTGAAGATATTTTTTCCATGTTCCTCTTAAATGCTGACTTAGCTTGTAGGATGAAGGAGAATCAAATAGGGGGGGAAGGATAAGGCAAGGGCAGCACTGGGTCGATGTGTCCTGTTTGGCTCATCAGCCAAGTTTCCGGCTGACACCAACAATATTTGATATTTAATCTCAAAGCCTTGTTACGTAACAGTTAACCATCTAGAGATGAATGAAGTTGGAATGAAGGGATCCTCTGTTAGGGCAGCCCTGAGCAAAAACCACAGCAACTTGTCACCAAAGAAGGGAGAACAATCTCACACTATAACTTTGGCGACATTTTTGTTGTTTACTGCATATACTTTGTTGGAAAGGAGAAGTGAATGTGGGAATTTTGTCTCATGAGAGTATAACTGTCAACAGGAAGCTGAAAGTTCAAGTTCAACTGAGGTATGAAGCACAACATCCTAAATGTTCTGGTCAAAATATTCGGCACATCTGTTCACTGACTCCAATTTAATGAGATTCTGTGTGGGAGGCTGATGGGCTGTAGTCTATAGTCATGTTTGAGCATTTACATCACTTATTTATAAAAGTGTAAAAATATCTAAGAGACTAAGATCAGTTTCAAAAGGTTTAAGAGACCAGGAGGCTTTAATACATATCAAAAAATATATTTTAGATTTTAGACATTGCCCATGTTGCACAGACCAATAATATACTGCTGACAGACCAATAATATACTGCTGACAGTGGGAGCAGCAGCAAAACAATCAGTTTAGTTTTTGAGTTTTTTGCTATATTTTGGGTGTTTTTAGTGTTTAACTTTGGTGTCAGGGCAGTTATTTCCTATAGGGAAATGAAGCTAATCATTCATTTGACAAAAACAGATAGAGGAGATAAATTTTCAGGGCCTTGAACATTTGCAGTGGTACCCAACCTTTTTGATTTGTGGCCTCTTATCATAGGTTATGACCTTGAACATAATAAAAGTGTGTTGGTGATAAGTATAGTGTCATAAAAAGTTTTCTTCTTGAGAAAATAGTCTTTAGACACATTGTAGAAGAAAATATTATAAGGGAAAATTTACCTATCACCACATTCTGGTTTGTTCTTATGATTCTAATTAACTGGGACAGTAAATATGCTTGTTTGGCCATTAAAAAGAAAAAAGGCTGATTAAGCTACTCATCTGTTGCACTTAAAACGTTTTACGTATGGGAAACTGTTAATTTACCATCACAATTAATATGAATTCTAATGCTGAAGGATATTTTGTGATTTATAGCTTCTATTTATTCGGTGTGCCATCAGGTGTTAGGTAGCCATACTCGAGTTTTAGACTTCTTAAGGGTACTCAAAGCGCGTGGGTGGGCCCACAAGCCCCACGTGCTCCTTGTTCACAAGTCCACGGCTCCTCGCGCAGCCTCATTGCCTCGAGCGGGTCCAGTATCTAGATAGGCTGGGTGTGTGATAGCTCTACAGAGCACAGTGACACGGACACGCACCGTGCTGCCGGAGCCGAGCAGAGGCGGCTCGTCAGGGTGCTTTTAACTCACCAGAGGCGGAAACGGACGTGAGAGATGCGGGCGCCGCGTTCAAAGGGACCCCGCTGTTCTGCTTGTCTTCACTGTCGACCACAGTCCTGCTGCTGCAGCTCCGCTCACGCCTCTTTTCAGTTTATTTAACGGCGCTGCACCAAGGAAATCACTAGGACTATGTGAGCATCATGCTCGCTGTGAGATGCCTGCTGTTCGCTGCAGTGTGTGCACGGTGCACCGTGACAGGTAAGCGGCTTTGCCTTCACCAAATTATTTAGCTTTTATCGTGTAACCTATGCTCTGTGTACAGAATGAGAAGATTTTGTAGTTTTTATTCATTGCTGCATCCACTTAACCCGCGCTCTCTAATAATGAAGACCGTGTAATTGTTGCATCTGTATCAGCATACAGGTCACGGTGAGAGAGCTACAAAAATCATACATTTTACATCACATTTAGAGCTTCATACACCTCACTTAGCTTTCTGGCATTTCATCTTGCATGTGCACTGAACCAGCTCCCGTGTCCTCTGCAGATCTGAGTGGATGGGTGAGTCTGGAGGGAAGGCTGCCTCCTGCCGAGGAGGTCGTTCAGCCCAAGCGGCTCCTGCAACAGATTCACTCCCAGGAAGAGCTGCCCCACAGCCGCCTGGACACCCGGGTCAACAACCACACGACTGGAGTACAGGTAAATGAAGTCTTGACTTGTTTTATATCACATCTATTCATGCAAACCATCAGCAGTGAGCATGCACATATTATTATCCCCTTTCATTTAATCCTAGTTTTCTACATATTATAGCACATACAGTGGTTTAGATTAAACTGTGAGCAAGGTCTGCCCAATAAATTGGGTTCATTCATGCCTTGCAGTTGATAATGAATGACTGCAAAGAGCAGACCTTGATTAAACTCCCTAGGGAGCAGGTACATTCACACTGTGAAGAAGTACTGAGTTCCTCTCAACAAAATGAGATGATGAAGAGTTTCTGTTCAACTGTCTAACCTCTTACTAAAAAGCACCCAGCCCCCTGGAAATTTTCCTATCATTGAAATTTAATCTGGACAGACTAATGTCCCTTTAAAATACGATTTATTTATGCTAGTATTACAGCAGCAAGAAAGTAGAGAAAAGACACTGTATATAATGTTAGCATGCTGTTTGTTCCCACTGAGTACAGGCTGCCTCCATTTTTCTAACACCTTTTCTCTTCCCTATAATGTTAAAGTAAACCAAAGAATATCTGGGAGATTATTGTGTTTTTTTGTTTTTTTTTAAAGTTCATTATAAATAGATGTATTAAAAAAAAATTAAAAGGGAAAACTGAGAGAAACACACTGATATATATTTAAACAGGCACAATAAGACAGATAATATCTAAAACTCTAACTTTTACCTGAACCCTGGTAAGACCTGTTTCGCTCCTGTTTGCCCCCTCTTTTAAGGTCATCCCCACTCTAGCTGCCTCCTCCTTTCCAGTCCATTAGATAATATTTCACACCTCCACCTGTCCTCTCTTGTTACCTTTGCTATGAACACTGTCCGTCAGTCAGTAGCTGGTTGGTCAGTGGATATGACACAGTTCTGACCTTGAGCTACCCTCTGTGGTCTCATGATCTCCTTCTTGTCCTTAGAGAAGCTCCATTAATATAAATGTAATGTAGAATCAGCAGAGTCTTTCTAATTTATGTTTATTTATGTTCATGATCCTCTTTAAAGTTTTAGTTTTGCCAGACTTTTGTCTAGACTTATAGCTGCTGTAATCAGTGTTATTTTCAACAGCAAAAACTCAAATGTTTGTAATGTAATAGGTGTTGTATCGAGGAACCAAAAGTTAATCTTTATGGGATTTTCTGTTTCTCTTACAGCATTTTTCAATTCACTGTATTGGTTTTAAGCCCCATAACAAAGTCAAGCTTTTAGCCACTAAAGAGCCAAATAATTCCCTCAGGGGTATGTGGACACCAGAAACAGAGATTAAAGTACAAGAAGTGCTTCAGCTTTTAATACCCCAAACATGTGTTTATCAATAAATCAATCTATTGATCAATTTTAGTTTTTGGAAAGTAAAACTTAACCAGCAGCAATTAAATTGTACTTATACTTGAAACAGTAGAAAGCAGGAAAATGTGTTGAATTTCTACTTTAAAATAGAGTTTAGTTGCTAATAATTTTTAAATAAAAAACAAAAAACTACACTAAGGTTCAGTGTCTTAAACCAAGAAACCATATGATACTGTGTGTTTTTTAAAAATATAAAATATGAGACTTTATGTTAAAAATGAAAAATGAAGTACAATAAAAAATCTTGCTGCCAGAGCTCTGATGCAGCCATCTTATCTCTGCTCTCAGGCTCCATTGTGGGATTTTATTGTACAGTATATATGGACCCAGTGGAGGTTCAGACTGACACTAAGTGGTTTGCAGAGAGTGCATGGTAATACTAATGAGACCTGCCTTTTAGTGGGCCAGTAAGTACTGATGGGAGCCGGTGCAGAGCTCTTTCTTATAATGTAGATGGGGTTCACCTTGGAGCAAGGTTAGACAGAGTTGATGAGCCCCAACACCCAGTTTATCCAGAAAGCCTCAGGGATGAATGAAGCTGGCTCGCCTTCAGGGAGAGGCTGCTGGAGGAGGACTTCCCTTTGTTATCTGTGTCTTTGTTGTTCTGGTTAAATGACTTCATATTGAATCATCCATCATTCTTCCTCCCTCATCCACCCTCTCTTTATCATATTCTGTCATATTTTTTTTCACAATAGCTTGTTCACAGTTTACTGAAAACATGAAACACTTGACAAATCAGTGAGTCATTTGTTTGAGTCAGTGTCTGGGACCAACACCATGTGTGGATATGAACTAGAGAGGCATAGTGCGTTAATCTGAAAGTAAGCTTTAGACATCAAAGCACTCACTTATCCTCTTGAGCACTCGCAGAGCTGAGAGGCATAAACTAAAAACCTCTGCAAAAAATGAATGCATGACCTTGACTGAGAGAGCAAATGTTTTTTCATATTGCAGTTTAACTTCTGCTTCGTGTCTCCACTTTGCACATGCAACAAAAGAAACTCTTGTCTTTACTCGACCCTCTTTTTTTCCTGGAAACTACCATTAACAGACACACAGACATAATCAATCATTTTTAATTTTCTGTTTTTTACTGCCACTTTAATTAGTGTCTCAGAAAATTAATTGAATTAAATGTTAATCTCTTTTCTCCTCTTACTGCCTCTTTACCCTCCACGCCTCCCTCAGCCCATCCATCTGGCCCAGAGCAGCTTCTTGGTGGAGGCCTTTGGCACATCCTTCATCCTTGACCTGGAACTCAACCAGTAAGCCAACAAATGCCTGCAAAGCATTCAGGCATCCACACCACAGAGGCACAAAGCAATATTCGATGCTTTACTTACAGTGACGTTGTTGCACTCGCATACACACATTTACTGCCTGTCTGTCTTCATCTACCCGCCCACCTATATTGTACTGTATGTCCTGTGTTCTGTCATTACACTGACTGGCTGCGGGCTGAACGACACTTTAAATGTATACCTCCCCTCCCCCACTTCTCACTCGACATATATCTTGCTCTAGTGGACTGCATATATGTGATGCATTCACTGGTTTTTACTTAGAGTAAATTAATCTTTACACATTTGGATTTTTGTAATGAAACAGCCATTTACTGATTTAGATTTGCACAAGTCACAATTATGAGTAATGACACATAATGGTGTCTCATGGTCACACAGTGCTACAATCCTGCTTTGCCAAATGTTTACAGAAGTGTTTAATTTAGATAATTTGGATTTTTTTTTATTTTAAGTACTGAATTACAAATCTCTGTGAAAAAAAACTATCTGTTACATTAAACTTGTAAACATGGGCTAAAGGGAAACTTTTTAGCCAATCCCAGGGACGCATTTATTTCATTAATTTTCACAGAAACAATTTCAAGAGGTTATTGCTTATCTCAGCTCTCAGAAAAGTGTAAGCCCACATTTCTCTACAATACCTCATTTGTTCATAAACTTCTGTTCATTTTTTTAACACTGTGCATGTCTGTCAAGACTTTAGGTGGCTTCAGACACATTAAAGTCTGATGTTTCTCTGTGTGTTAATTTTTTTGAGAAAGTGGATTTCGAGGTATGTGTTTGTGTGTGTCCTGCCCTTTCCTGCTACCTACCTACACAGCACAAACACCCATTCAGATGCACCAGAGCACAAAGAGACAAAGTTACTGGCAAAGATTGAATTTTGACAGCTGTATTGATTTCGGTTCAGACCAGTGGTTGTGTACGCAAGTAGCCATATGTAGCTTTGACTTGTCCATCACTTTTTGATACGTTTCACTTCATTATCACAGCACTGCTGTATGTTGAATAAAAATATGTTGTAACATTGTATTAGTGCATGCATTTTGTGGATGACATGCTGGTTGTACACACACACACACACAAACACACACTGTTTTCCTGAACAGTCATGCCAGCTAGCTCCCTCCTGCTGTCACACACAATACACAGCAGGCAAGTACATACACATTATCATGCAGGGCGGTGTCTCTGGCCCGCTGCATTATGCATGGAGCTCAGGGGAGCCAGGCCAGTGGAGTGTGAGAGAGAGGCCCAGGAGCGAGCCACACTGTTGGACACATGTCAGCGCAGTCACACCACCTCTCTGCGGACCTCAAACACACACACACACAATCACACAACATACATACTCACACACATCGCTCAGTAGCCTGACAAATCTGTACACAGACTCACTCACCCGCAGCCTGTCAGACAAAAGTCAATGTGATCCACTCGGTGTCTCGATTCCACTGTTTGTGAATTGGTTGCGTTAATGCAAAAGACTCGTGTCAACCTGATGGACTTCTGAACAGTTTTTTACGGAGACGCTGCACCACATGCAGGTGGTTGTGGTGCAGGAGTTCCGTGCCATTTGTGTTAATTATGTGAAACATTCACATGCTGTCGAGCCTCATTACACTACAGGTACTAATTGGCCTCTAAAGGTGGATGAGAGCGGGTTAAATTCCCTGCAAAAATGAATAATTCTTTTGATGTTGAGTAGCATTCAGGTTTTTGTGCAGAAGTCAATAAAAGGTGCTTACATGTTTGTATCACGGATGTGCATGTAAGTGTATGTACATATTAGTATACCCACATGAGGAAAAACACTATAAATATTTGCACATTAGTGTGTTTGACTGTCACACACTGTTATGTTCAGGACGCAGTGAAGGCGTTTTAGCAGACAGACAGCATGTTGGTCCTGTGAGAGCCATATGGAAATTTTTTACACTGTTTGTTTACACTGCCTTGAAGCGCATGCCTGCTCTCGAGCCGGTTAATGCACACAGGTAAGGTCGGCCTTCTCTAAGCCACATCATCCACCTCCTGCTATGGGTTTGCCCCGCAGGCCTGCCCATTGTGCCTCAAACCCCGTGGACAACGGATGGGTCCAACTGTCAGCAGCCTAAGGTGAGAGTGGGTCAATAAATATGAAAAAGAGGAGATGAACCCAACAATCAACAGGCAGTGGCACTGTGTGTGTGCTTAACAGATAGAAGTTAATCTGTGCTTACAGGTGAGTGTACTTTTGGGCAAATATGGTAATGTTTTCATCCAGCAGTTTCCGAAGTCACTGGAGCATTGGAAGTATTAATAAATTTTTAAAACAGGCTTATGGTTTATTGAGGTCTTTTTGTTTTTAGACTTACATGACAGAATGTTTGATATTTTGGGTTAAAAATAGTCAGTTGAACTCTTCTTGAAGCCAAATTATAAAGTATACATTGCCTTATAATTATACTGTGACTGTAATGTATTGTTATGAAAGGACATGAAAACTGTCCTTACTAAAAACAAAACTAATTTCTGGGAACTGTTTATTCTTTTAGAGGAAAAGGTAATCAACAGAGTTATTATGTACCTGGATGGAACAGTCACTCATGCTTGGAGGTTTTTTAAGTGGCTACTCTGTTAAGGTCCTGTCACTCCAGATCTTCATTAAAAAAATAGGGCCAAAAAAAAAAAAAGTGGCCAAAAAGCTGCATCTGAGGAGAAAACACGTCTCACTGGAAATCACTGATACCAAAACAAAAAGCCAAAGGTGTATTCAACTGAAACCTTAGATTTAAAAACTTTGCTATTTTTTTTACTTTTTATTCCACATGTTGATGGATCTAATCAGTCCAGTCATCTTCGGAAAAAACTGTTACCACTGTGACTGCATTTCCATAGGGGAACAGTCTGACAGTTTTTTCGCTCATCGTCAGGCTCCATTGCAGATTCAACATAATGAATCTGATGGTTAGTACAACAAAAGCTAAGTACAAAAAGTGCAGTACTGACTGGGAAGAGAAGAACAACAGACACTCTGTGACGGCACAACAGCCCCAACTCAGTGTGTCAGGGTCCTTGGGTCTCAGGTCTGTGTGGTGAATTTGTGTATGCAAGGGGTATTTCAAGGTTTGAGGATATAAAACATATAAAAACATGAAAAGATATACATATATAGCAAGAATTAGGCAATGCACTACCAAAATCTAGTTTCAGTTTGGTCAGCGCTGCCTCATTGCACACTTTGATCTTAGTTTGGGACAGAGGGCTTCTCTCTCTTGATTGGACTTCTATGCATTTTATTGTATTTATGGTTATAATCAATACCATTGTCTAATATCTGAATGATTCCAATCAACTCTGATATTATGAAGGCGGAATCATTATTTTATCAGGAGTCACATATAATTTTGACACGAGACTGAGAGAGAATAGTGAGGTGCAGAGATGACATCCGGTGCTGCTCTTGAATACTGGTTAGAGGATGCCGTATTATGCAACTGCCAATGTGAGTGTGTGTTTGAAAATTGGTTTATGCTATGTGAATTTAGCTTGATTTTTTTTAAGGGGTCTTTTTTAATCTGGTCCAAGACGTAAGACCCATGAAGATGTTTTCTGAGGGTCCCTCAGGTACCATGGCATAAACTATGATTGCACTGATTTTTCAGTTTATTAAGTCTGACTACGCAAAATGATGCAACGCAAAAGCCGTAATATCATATTTTTTATCAATGTCAGGTGGCCCTTTTTTGTCCTCTGAGCCCTTAGTATAGTAGCATAGTATAGTATAGCCTATAGTTTAAGGTAATGTTGAACCCCCCTTTAATAATTAAGGACATTCATGCTGTTTTTAAATAAGCAAATTTATA
>JAPZDY010000014.1:9068735-9079868 GCA_029783645.1 Ctenochaetus hawaiiensis | reverse complement strand
AGGAGCAGAATGACCACATTGTGTATCGCATGCCGGACACTGATCTCTTTCCACCTCCCTGTCCAGGTAGGACCTCAGAGACTGCTAACACTTCCTTTACTTTATAGCTAAAGCATTTTAGTTCCTCCTGTTGCAGTGATAAAAGTGTTTTTATTCTGTCTGCTGTCTTATTTCTAAATCCTAAGCCTTAATGACACAAAAACGGCAGCCTTAACCCAGCTTTAATGCAAACAGACCTCTATGACATGTCTTGAAACTCTGATGTGATACATCAGTCTGCAGTAATGTAATATAATGTGATACATTAGTCTGTTTTGCTGTTAAAAGATTAAATTTTGATTAAACCTGGAATGAGGCAGCTTGTTACTGCTAAACCTAAAAGCTGCTGGCTGTTTCTTGTTTGTTGACAATAAGATCTGCCTTGTCCTTGACTCTTAAAAATCTAAAACCATCAAATCTTTCGTAATGTGAGTCTGTTTTGGCTGTTTTTCTCTTTCTTGACACTCAGTGTAGCACACAGTGTCCTCCTCAGGTTGTGTAGCTGCCCTCCTCGCCCTTGCTAACCATCTAATTTGGCTGCCTCTTCTCTGCCTCCCCTCTTTGTCCCTGACACTCATTGGCCTCTCTGGATTTCTTCCTGTCACCCAACCTGTGTCATTCCTCCTTTCATGCCTCTTCTCCCTTCTCTCCCCTCCTTTTTAGACAGTAATACTCTCCTCTTTCTTCCTCTCTCCTCCACTGCCTGCATGATATTGAGTTCTCCTCCACATCGGTGGACTAAAATACATGGTTACATCCATCCCCGGACTGATGACTACACACTTTCCTCCCTCACTCTCATTCACTCTGCGTTTGTGCGTCTGTGTGTGTTTTCTTGCAGGATGCTCGGCAAACAGCACCAAGCCTGAAGGGCAGACAGACGGCCACAGCGAAGGAGACGGCGAGCTGAGGGATGGAGACGACTGGTCTGAAGAGGAGAAGCCTGTCTTTACAAAAGGCCTCAGACGTTCAAAGAGACAAGTTAGTATTCAGACAGCCCCCATGAGTCGCTTTTTCCCCACATACACCTCCATGTACAAACACAGATGGCCCACATGTTGCATGCGCCGTGGGGTGACACTTTTCAGAGCTGAGATATACAAACATAATTAATTTTCCCCTTCATCTGTCAGGTGATGACAAATTTACACACATATCCTGACAGCTTGAGTAAGCTTTCTGCTAATGAGAATCTCCAGATAAGTTACAAAAAAGGAGAGAGAAATGTCTTAAGGACATTTCAGAAGTCTGAAAAAAGTGATGCCACTTAACTACTTGTTTATTCCTTGAAAAAGCTGAATGATAAATTTGGATGTTTAAACATTGTGGTCAGTCCAACAAAAGATGCTTTTTAGATATCTGTCCTCTCCTGCATCAATTTTGACATTTTAAGCCACGCTTAAAAGGCTTAAGGAATGTCAACGTTAATCAGTTCATCTTTTTTGACGTGAAATATGATCAATATATTGCCTTAAATTTGGTACAGATGTTCATGTTCCCCACAGTTATTGCTGTAACCTCAGTGATCTCCTGATTTATCATCAAGAACAACCATCAAGTCATAATGTTAGTTTGATTTTACGTACAAAACTAATGACATTCCCATCAGCCTCATCTGTACTTTGCATCCAATGCCAGTTAGTAAATGCATACCAACATGCTCAACTGAGATGGAAAAAAAGTTAGTTTGATATGTGCTAAACATCAGCATATTAGCATTGTTACAATGAGTGTTTTAGTGTGCTGATGAGAGCACCTCTGTGCCTTAGAATAGTGTCACAGAGTATGTTAGCACTGTCATTTTAAAAGTGTTAGCACACTGATGTTAGCAGTCAGCTAAAAACACTGTTGTCCTTTAGTACATGCTTACACTTTCACAGTGTGTCCGGCTTTGAATCAGAGAGCAAATTTATGAAAAGCAGCCTAAAGGAGGATTTAGATTTCTTAAAACTTGGATCTTATATTTGTCCTTATATTTGTTTTCTTTTAGTTATGGTTATATTGTCCTCCACAAGTTCATTGCTAAGACCTGAGCTCACAGCTTTTTCTCCCAGATTAAGTTTAAAAAAAAAAAGACTGTCTGTCTGCTTGTGTTTCATGCTGTGTCAAATTTATATTTAGCAGTGTCATCTTGTTCCCAGATTTCATTCATTAGGCAAAATTACAAAAATGTTTTTTAAAGTGTTTTACTTTATTCTGGACTTCTGAGGTTTTCGTGTACAAAGGCAGTGCTTTATCTTGTCAAATGCAGAGCAGATATTCTGCTTAATGAATGATTATCGCTCTCCAAGTTGTCGTTGCCCTCTCAAGGACAAAGACTAGAGTTTCACCGGCATCAGCGTGTGTGAGTGTGTGTGCTCAGTGTGAGTACAGGTTTCACCTGCTGTGTTTGTGTGTGCGCTTGTTGTGTTTATGTGTGTCCTCCTGTCCTGTGTGAAGGTGATTATGACAGTGGACTCAAACGTCTGGCTGTGTGGATTTCTTTTGCCCCCTTCAGGTGCGGCGAGGCCAGCGCACCGTTCAGACTGAGACCAAGTACATTGAGCTGATGGTGGTCAACGACCATGAACTGGTGGGTTTGAAGCTGACAGCTCCGAGCTGTTTTCTTTTTCCTTTATCTCTGTAGCTGCTGCATGGAGGCAATGATAAGCAGTGAGGGTGACTCTTAGATTTAAATTTAAAATAGGATTTAATCAGGTGTTGCCTCGTTGATAAGACTTAAATATCATCACAGGAAACAGATGAAAGGCAATAACAGTGTTTTTCTCCTTTTGTTCAGTTTGTGCAGCTCCGTCGGTCACCAGCTCAGACGAAAAACTTTGCCAAAGCAGTGGTGAACATGGCCGACGCAGTGAGTGGAAATACTGTTGCCACCAGCTATTTTATTTTCTGATGTTTATTTTTTAGCCATCTCAGATTTGGTCTCTTGACCTAAAGACTTAATATACAAAATGTAAACACTTAGTTCCTATTTCATTGATTTTAATATGTGTTATGATATGAAAATATATGAATAAGCAAACACACAATGAAATATATGAATTAATGTATTAGAACGTCATTAATACACAGAAAACACATTTTTACATCATCAAATATTCTTTGTGTCTGTCCCTTTATTCTTTAAGTATGTATGTATGTGCAGTATGGGAATCCCTTATATGGCCATACTGGTTTCCATGGCAACCAACTCCTGCCTGCCTTTTCTATATCTATCTATATATATCTTTATATATATATGACTGTTTTAAATATTGTATGAGAGGAAAAAAGAAAATAGTTTTCTAGTTTTTATTCAGGGACTTTTTTTTAAAGGACTGTGTCTGTAGTTGCAGATCTCTTTAAATTTGAAGACTCAGCTGTTATGTTCTTAAAGGATGAAGTTCACACTAAGATAACGAAATGAGAAAAGAGCCCTCCTCTACACCCCCCCCTTTTGAAGTAAAGAATATTACAACCATCAACATATCTTACAATCACTCATCCACTTAATATCAGATTTGTTTTTTCACTAGTTATTTAATATGACCTTTTTCTTTTGCTTTCCCATGTACAAATTGGGCTAAATTAAAATTACATTTCTGTTATTTTCATTTATCACCACAATCACATACCCATGTGTGCATTTAATCCTGAAGTTTGCTTGAAGTGATAGTTGATAAATGCAAACAGGTCAAAGTCACTATCCTCACTTGTTTTCTGCTCTCCATTTCCCTTTTGATGAGTTCAGATCTACAAGGAGCAGCTCAACACTCGCATCGTCCTGGTGGCCATGGAAACCTGGTCTTCTGAAAACAAGGTCTCGGTGGGCGACGACGCCTTGCTCACCCTGCGCGATTTCATGAAGTACAGGAAGGAGAGCATCAAGGAACGCTGCGACGCTGTCCACCTCTTCTCGTGAGTTCAATCTACTGACTTGAGCTGGTGTTGTTGTTTTCTTTCTCCTATTTATTTTCAATTCCCCCTCCTTCCTGTTCTCCTCCTATCTTTTCCTCTTCCACCTCCCCCTTCTTCTTCTTCTTCTTCTTCTTAATTTTTCTCCTCCTTCCCTCATCCTCCTGCTTCTCCTCCTCTTCCTTCATCTTCTTCTCCAGCTCACATCTCATACTTCTTCCTCTCTCACCTCCACCGTCCACGCTTTTAATCTTTTTTCTCTTCTTCTCTTCCTGGTTCTCTTCTTTTACATTCTTCTTCTTTGTCTTCTTCTTTTCCTTCTCCTCTTCTTCCAACTCCATTTTTGCCATCCTCTTCTTCTTCCTCTACCTCCTCCCTTCTTCCTTGATCTCCTCCTTCACATTCTTCTTTTATTTTCTCCTACTTCTACTTTTTCTCCTACACCACCTTGCCCTCCTCCGCTTGTATTTATAGCCATCTTCTTGTTTTTGCTACAGTGGGAGGACGTTCATGAGCAGCCGCAGTGAGGCAGCTTATATCGGGGGCATCTGCTCGCTCACCAGAGGTGGAGGCATCAATGAGGTGCAACTTGTCCCTTTTTAAACTGTACACTCTCTCTCTAACACACACACAGATTTAGCTCTATTTTTCACATGTTGTCATTAACTTGGTTCATATGTGTGTCTGTAGTTTGGCAGTGTGGGTCCCATGGCCATCACGTTGTGTCAGAGTCTTGGCCAGAACATCGGCATGCTGAGAAACAAAGAGCGACCTGCTGCTGGTAAGACTGATGCATGTCGAGGTGTTGGTTGAAATCTTGCACAAAGATCATGGATGTACAGTCTGTCATAGCTGAAAGATTTCCCTGTTTTTTGTTAAAACACTTCCTTCCTGAAATGTTTAGTTATTTCAGTAAAGTATTTTACAGCTGTCTCAGATAAAATTCAAAACTTTTCTGTTCAGTAATTTCTTTAATTTAAGTACCTTTAGATATTCATAAAGTTATCATACCAAGCTCATTTGATTTCCATTGAGAATTTACAGATTCTATTGAATTTATTGCTGAGGAAAGAGAACACCCCACCTCTATTTTGACAACAGCTCCCTCAGGTGGTGAGATCACAGCAGTGCAGTGCAGGAGATTAAAAAGTTTTTAGAAATGTTTTGTTGTGTATAGTCACTTCAAGACCCCTCCTCTTGACCACAGAAATGTTGTATGTTTGTGTGTGTGTAGGAGACTGCAGGTGTCCGGACCCATGGCTGGGCTGCATCATGGAGGATACAGGGTATGCACTTCATTTCCAATTAATTAATTAATTGTTCTCAAGTTTCAAAATACTCCTCACCAGGTCACTTTAATTTATGTTAAATATGCTTCCAAACCTCCATTGACAAGTTGTGTGTTGTTTTTTTTCTAGATTTCTCAGTGTAGATTATTTCTTGTAAAAGTACCCAACCTCTTTTTATTTAGGCAAAATATTACCAACACTTTGGTTGACAAGATATCATTGCTTTTTTAAACTTATGGTTTCTGTGTTGTGTTTTTTCGATTAGTTATTACCTACCCAGGAAGTTTTCTCGCTGCAGCATAGACGAGTACCTGCGCTTCCTCCAACAGGGAGGGGGCAGCTGTCTCTTCAACAAACCCAGCAAGGTGAGACTTGGTCGGTCATCATCAGAGAGGCTCTGCTGGAGAGTTCAACCAAAAAAAATTGTTTAAATGTATTGTGTGATTCCATGTTTTTTCTTTTCTTTTTCCTGCAGTTGTTAGACCCTTCAGAGTGTGGAAATGGTTATGTGGAGCTTGGAGAAGAATGTGATTGTGGCTCACTCGTGGTGTGTAGATTTGAATTAACTAATTTTTTATTGCAAGTCTTGTATGTGAGGAGTATAATCTAATTTAACAAAGCATATCACTTATTCAGCCTTTGGAAAACAGGAAACTCAGAGACAGACCTTTTTGTTGTTTTTAGTGTAGATTTATTTCAATTAATCATTGTGCACTTTTAATTGTAAATAGTGTGGTTTTTATATTTATAAAGACCTGAGGAGGCTAATGGGGATGTGCAAAAGAAAGAATAAAAACACTGTCACAACTGGTTTTGCATAACAGATTGTTATCCCGTCAGTATTCTGTGCACAGAATGCAAAACGAAACGAAAATGAGCCAGTTATTGAACCACCTGCTGAACCTCCTGAGGATTAAGATGTACTTTATCATAGAGGAGAGTCCAAAGTCTGAAAAAGTCTAAAAATACATTTTGTAGTCATTTTCATTAGAAACACTTTATCTTAAACACACAGCTAACTGCTGAGGATTACATTTAACTAAGAACCTGTTAGATAAACCCCCCTACGTGTGTGATGCTTTATTTCAGATTATAAGTGTAATCAGTTGTGTGAAAGCCTTGGCATTAATGATCTAAGTATTAAATAAACTCTCTGACATGTAGGAGTGTGCACGGAGTGGAGCCAACTGCTGTAAGAAGTGCACTCTTACCCACAATGCCATGTGCAGCAACGGGCTCTGCTGCAGAGACTGCAAGGTGAGCTGCTTTAAGTCATCACAACAAGTTAAAGGGATAGTTTGTCACTGTTTATTGAGACCCCAGCTGACTCTCACTCTGATCCCCCACTCTTTTTTTCCCTGTTCTTTATGTGCCCCTCTGTCTTTTCGGTCTTCTTCTGTGGTTGTTTTTCTGACAGTACGAGCTGAGAGGGGTGACGTGTCGTGATGCTGTCAATGACTGTGACATCCCTGAAACCTGCACGGGAGACTCCAGTCAGGTAAAAGAAGCTCCTCTGAGGCATCTGCAGGGTGCTTATGAAATTCAGACATCTGAAACCCAACATGATCCTGAACTCTCTGTCTTGCAGTGTCCTCATAATGTCCACAAACTGGATGGCTACATGTGTGATGCAGGACAGGTAGAGTCATGCTGTTTGTCACATGTTTCTTGCTGCTTCTCCTGTGACATTTGATAAAAATATTTCTATTTTCTGTCTGTGATCATCATCATTTTCCTCCTCCTCTTCCTCCTTAGGGTCGTTGCTATGGTGGTCGCTGTAAAACCAGAGATGGCCAGTGCAGGACTCTGTGGGGCTACAGTAGGTTTGGATTTGTTATCTAACTTTTGTTATTAATTTTTATTATTTCATGACCATCTGATGTTTAAAACAGAGGTTTTCAGAGTGTTATTTGGTTTTGGCCATGAGAGCTTACAGTTTTGTATATTTTCAGTAAGAAATTTTAACAGTTTGATTATGGCATCGTAATTGGTTATAGTGCATTAAGTGAAATAGTCTGTTTTCTCTCCTCAGACTCAGCTGACAGGTTCTGCTATGAAAAGCTGAACTCTGAGGGCACAGAGAAAGGAAACTGTGGGCCGGACAGCAGCGGTCAGGGATGGGTGCAGTGCAACAAGCAGTGAGTGAACAATGCAGCCTCATTAAGTGTCTTTTGATTAAATTTGAAATTTTTTAATCATTATTTTATTTTCTTGCTTTCTTGTTTGTATCCATCAGAGACGTTCTGTGTGGTTTGCTGCTGTGCACCAATTTGACAGAAAAGCCGAGGTTTGGTGAACTACAGGGGAAACTCACCAGTCTGACCATCCACCACCAGAACAGATACATGGACTGCAGGTGAGGCAGCTTGGTGGATCTTAAGAACAACTAAAGGACAAACAAATACAGAAGACTGCTATCAGAATTTGGATTCAATACATGCAGAAAAGGAGGTAGCATTTGAATTTGTGGACCTTTGTTTTGTTTAGTTATAGAAATAGTGACAGACTAAAAATAGGTATAATAGAAAACAAGTTAATGTTATTTATTTTGTTTGATTTTGTACTTAAATGGTCACAAATGTTTCCAAAAACTGTTCAGTCCCTGGAGAAATATGTATTTTTATTCAAGGTGAGTTTCATTTTATTGCCCGTCTCTAACCTATGGGTAACTTTGATTTAATGTGACCGTTTGACCTGCAGGGGGGGCCATGCAGTGCTGGATGACGGCTTGGATCTGGGTTACGTGGAGGACGGGACGCCATGTGGGCCAAACATGATGTGTTTGGAGCGCCGCTGCCTCCCTGTCACCACCTTCAACCTGAGCATCTGTCCAGGCTCCTCGACCTCACGGATCTGCTCCCACCATGGGGTGAGTGTGTCGCTGCTGTCCGACCCTCCTCAGGATTTTATTATTCGTTTGTTTTGTGGAGCTTTGTAGCAGTATGACCTAAGAGTTTTGCTGGTGAGAACTGATATTTTGGGTTAGTAAATGAAGGAAATTGTTCTCCTCTTCTTCCTGCAGACTTGCAGTAATGAGGTGAAGTGTATCTGTGATCCCGACTACACTGGGAAGGACTGCAGCGTGTTTGACCCAATCCCCATCCCCACCCCACCAGAGGGCCCAGAGAAATACAGAGGTAACAACACTGAGCAGTTTGCCTCCTTATAGTCATCCACAGTGCAGCTACAGTGGTTTCTCACCGTTGTGTAATAAATAACTTGTTGTATGTGGAACATCTAAACAAAATAGAAGTTATTTATGTTTCTTTTTAAAAAAAAAAAACATAATCAAAAACAACATACACAGCTATTATGGCAAGGTTTTCATTTTTCACTACTATTTATCCACAAAACAAAACAAAACAAAAAAATGCAAACAGTGGCAAAAGTATCAAAAAAACACTTAATAGAAACATGTGATAGAAAATGATTTAAATATATGAACTGCAGCATGTTTAATAAGTGTACAAAACAGTAATACAGTAAGATGTGAAATAAAAACTGCACAAAAATATAAATTGCAGCATGAAAACAAATACATTTAATGACACTCGATGACTGTTAAAAGGAATGGGGACGTACAGAAAGAGCATCATATTTGAGGATTTGTGAGCTGTGTTTTGAGGCACTGTCCCTTGTTCTTGTATGTTTTTAAAGGGATATTCTGCTGTATTTTTCACCAGATGAAAGTGTTATACATAAGCGATGCAGAACATGGAACTGGAATGATGATTACCACCTTAAAACTTAAAATTGAGCATCAAATCACAAGTTATATGACTGTAGCTTTCATCGCGGATTCTTTTACTTTTACGTTTTGGCAGAATGTGTTGTAAGCAGCATCAAACATTTATATTTTATAGATTTTTACTTCTTTTTAATGTTTTACTGTCAGCAGAGATAAAAAAATTTTAGTTCCCAGCACTTTCACAAGCTGTTTTTTTTTTATTTTGTTTTCTTTACCTTTATTTCCTCACTGGCTGACTCCTTCACTCCCACAGGTCCCAGTGGTACCAATATCATAATAGGTTCGGTTGCTGGTGCTATTCTACTGGCAGCGATAGTCCTGGGGGGAACTGGCTGGGGATTTAAGTAAGAGCTCTGGCATGCCTCCGTTTGTGTGTGCCTGCTGTGTCCCTCTGTCAGCTAACACACATGCCTGCAGCTTGCTGCTGAATGCTGCTCTGCTTGCTGTCAGGTCCATACTCACTACCAGAAACCATGTGGGTTTATTATTAATGCTGGTGGATGTTCAGGAGATGATTTTCCATCTGCTGGGTTCTGTTAGAGAAAGGGAGAATGAATGGTGGTGCAGACAAACCCTCTGCGGTCTTTGTGGCTGGTAGCTCTATGATGAAACCTCCATGAGATGAGTTACCACTTCAGAATATTTATTTACTTTCTAAAAGTGGTAACTTTTTGTTGGAAGCGCTGTATCGAGCTCTTTCTGAAGTAAAGCTGAAAAAGCTCATGTTCAAAAGTTCATATTTAAGAAGGTTAAGCTGGACAAGATGGGACCATGATTTACAAAATGAACATGAGCTGTGTTAAAAAGACTCTAAATTAGCGGTTGAGAAGACAAACTCATTAGGAAAATGTTTACTGAGGAAATAAATTAAGTGAGAAGTGGGGTCATTTTTTCTCATAAGGTTACCAACATTTTAACTTGGGACTAGAGGCATCGCCCCTGCAGGTTATTAGATATAATGCAGGTTTAAAGAACCTGCTGTTACCTCCGTCCACTTATCACACTATCTATGCTCGAGGCTACATGAGCTGTATAACACACCTGAACAGAGGATGAGAATAATACCTGATGAGAAAGATTCACAATCCCAAATAAACAGATCAACAAGCTCCTGCTATGTTTCTCTTTGCACGACTGCATTTTCACGCATTTGACTCCAGGTTTCCTTTCCTCTAGTTTTTTTTCGTCCACACTTTACAATGCTCCTCTGCCTCACGCTAGCTTTGCTGTGACATGTCTGCAGAATGCTAAAAAAACAACAACAGTGCTTGTTTTAGGCTGTAATCTTTGTCTATAATCTCGTGACTGTAGCTTTTACGATAGCATCACATCTGCAGCTGCGAGTTCTCTGGTGGAGATGTTAACTTCCTGGTTAACAAAAGATGAGGACTGGGAATTTCAAATGCCTGTTTATTGCTTTGCTTTTAAGGCCTTGGGTTCATTGCATGTTTCTTTTTTCCACACTGTTTAATCTTTTCACACAAATGAAGTTGTTGGTCTCACCTGTCTTTATTTTTCAGTTGTTGTTGGTTTAACTGTTTTTTTTTTTGTCTGCTCCCTCTGTCTTGTTTCTGCCTCCCTGTGGCTCCAGAAACATCCGAAGAGGAAGGTACGATCCCACTTTTCAGTCCTAATAGCAACACCAACACATTATCAGTTCCATTCATCGTTCTCCATGTCGACATAATGCCATCTGTTTTATAAAAATCCTCCACTTATTTCTCCTGTGACTCAAAGACAATACTGAGCTTTGATTTGTCACTTTTTTCTTTATCTTTGTGTTTCATCATTTACACATTTTTTATGTAATATTTATTTGTATAGAGACGAGCACAAAGGCTGAATTGAAGCCACATACCACAACATTTGCATAGCCCATGCTAGTTTGCATTAATTTGCATTGAGGCGCCTTGAGAATACACATTGAACATGATATAAATACATTTCATAATATTAGGAAACATGATCTATAATGCTAGTTTGCTTCATTATTATTTTTACTGCGTGTCCCTCTCTGTCTTTGCTGCCATTTCTAGATAAAAGCTGCAGTGTCGACTTTGTAATGTTTCTTTCAATAATTTTTTTCCTGGGCAAATAAATCGAAGGCAACTGGACTTAGTAATATGTCTGTGAAGACGTTTCGCCTCTTATCCAAGTGGCTTC
>JAPZDY010000014.1:9044121-9054737 GCA_029783645.1 Ctenochaetus hawaiiensis | reverse complement strand
CCAACATCTGACATAACTGCACCTTTACAGAGGAGTGTTGCACCAGTACATAAACAAAAAGTTAGTAACAGCTTGTATCATCTTTGAAAAATAGGTTAAAGTTTTTTTTTAAAGTTCATAAAATACGCCACATATTGGTAGTAAAAATCAATAAACTGATGGTTGAAGCTGAAACTCTTATAAAAATGAAGTATGTGTTTGTTTTATATATTTTATCACCAATATGTGGCACATTTGAGATCATTCCCTCAGTAAAAGTGATCACATATTTGGCTTGAAAGTAACATGGAGAAATGTTGCTGCATCAAATATTCTGTCATACAACAACTTTCATAAGCAGCTTTTAAAAGATAACACTAAAAAATGAGGAATTAAAATTGGGAGCCGCATCGTTGAAAATCTTTTTTTTTTTCATGGGTAACATTTTAAATGTTCATTTCTCTGTAATCGTGTCCTGAATGGGTTTTATTTAGGGTCAAATATATTACAGACTAAGAGTATTACACTCATTATAACAAGCAAGTTTTTGACTTTTGACTAATGTAGAAATGTCTCAACATGATCTTCACCTGCATAATTATCAAGACTAAAAAATGCATTAGTTTTGATTGATATTAGTGGGAAACCAATTAGGAATATTAAATATGTTCCCTCTTTAGGAATACTGCTGTATTCCTAAAGAGGGAACATATTTAATATTCCTAATACTGTGTTTTGTTCTTGTATTGACATGCTTGTCTTCACTGTCACAAATAAAACTGGTAGTGATAAATCTTAAATTTAATAACTATTACGATAGCTTTAAGACTGATAGCATCACTTGTCAAGTTAGCTGCAACCTGCCTGCAAAAACTGATTTGTACATGTATGTATGGAAATGAGTAAAAAGTACCTGCAATGCACAGAGAAGTAATACACAGTACACAAGAAGTATTCATACATGAGCTCAATGGAAAAAATCTTTAAAAGCAGCCACCTGAAGCATCCTTGTACTGAAAAGTTAAAAGAAACGTTTTTTTCTTTTAAGAGGAGTGAAAAGAAAAGTGCTTCTAAATACTCTGAAATTGCTTCAACTATCATTTAAAGAGCTTACTGAGATGCTGGTTTGTTTTCAGAAGAAGGGCTGCTGGAATATACTTTGTGCATCTGAAACAATATGTAAATTCTTCCTTCTCTGAGTTCAGTTCAGGTGGCTCATTGCTATTCTTGTGCATCTGTTTCTCTTTTGGATTCACTTCAGAGGTACAAGAGTTTTACTCAGTCTGGCCCTCTGACAGTCTGTGCTGCTGCTGCTGGATAAACCATGAAGTTACAAATTCATGACCTACATTAGATCCATTTTGGACTCAGCTAACACAGGTAAAAAAAACAAAACAAAAAAACAATAAGAGTGTGAAACAAAAAGACTTCACAATAGTGGGCTTGCAACACTGACTGCTCCACAGACTGCAGCTATGAAAAAGTCAAGTGTCAGTGTCTGTTTTGAGGTAAGTGATGTTGTGTGATTGTCCAGCATGCAGCACGGTTAGTGGAGAGAATCATTAAGTGTCCAGGTTCTCTTTGTGCGTCTTACTTGTTGTCACTAGATGAGGTAATGCATCTGAGGATGGCGTTGGGAACATCCAACGTCTCGTCTCGCACCAGCACGATGTCAAAGGAGTTGACGTACGACTCTTTTCTCTCTTCCACCTGAGAGAAAAAACAAAGTGAGGAACTAATAAAGCTCAATGTGTTGATATAAGGATTCCCTCGATGACAGAGTACGTTAGTCTGACCTGGTCGTTTAGGAAGCCGATGGTGAGGATGTGCCGGTGCTCGGACACCCCGTCGGCCATGGTCAGGTCTCCAAGAGAGTCTCCCAGCAGCAGCACGTTGGGTCGACCCTGCAGCTCTCTGAGGCCTGCTGCCTGTGACAGAGCGCCTTCCCTCTTGTTGAAGGTGTGGATCAGTTGGCCTTTGAAGGCTCGCAGGATCCCCTTATCAAGGAGACAATGTTTAGTTAAAGTCCCCTTATTCAAGTGATGGAAGAGGTATTTTATCTCATTCACTTAATTACTTATATTACCCTGTAAAAATATGACAATGGATTTTTCAACTGATCCAAAAGGGTTTAAAATGATTTATTTAATGGAACAAGAAGAAACACTTAATAATAGTGGTAATAGTAGTAAATAATAGAGACCTAAAAGTGGATGTTTTTAAGGCACGTAGGGCATTTCATTTAACAATTTAAATGGTTTGAAATCTCCCTTAAATCCAGGTGTGGTGACTATGAAGTGACACTCACAGTTTGGTCAAAGTCCATGTAGTTGGAGATGATGCGGACGTTGGGATGGAAGACCTGATGCTGCAGGATCACCTCCTCCAAGACGTCTCCAACACCAGCTGAGAAGATCAACAGAGGGACCTGCTGCTCCTCCAGATGATCAAAAAACAATTTGTAGCCGTCCCTGAAGAAATCACACACACATACATACATGTCCACCACTCATTACACACATGAACTAATGACTACCTGAGAAACCTCAGCAACCTGAGCAAGTAATGTAGATTTTTCCTTTATCTGTCATCAAATTAAAAAAAAAAATGTATATCTGTATAGAACCTGGGTCTTCATTAGCATGAAATTTGAACAACAACACACCTGAGCATTACTCCGGATTCCTTGACAGCTTGAGCCAGCATGTCCTTCCTGATTCTCTGCTGAATCAGCAGCTTGTGGACATTGGTCCACCTGTAGAGAGCAGCACATGACAAATGTAAAACCTCCATCAGATTTGATTCACTTTTTATTTAGAAAAATAGGAGTTTAACTGATCCAAACAACACTAATCATGAGTGCATGATTTGCTGGGGTTGAATTTTAATTTAATGTTGCAGTATACTATGAAAGGCAAAATTAGACTGACATCAAATAAAAAGGGCTAATTATTAGGATCAGTCTGTTCGGTTCTTACCACTCCACCATGAGAGGCAGCTTTTCCTCAGGAGTCCTGCTGGGGTCGATCTCTATGGGATAGTAAGTGTTCAACAGCTCCCTCATCTACAAACAAAATATATACATATATATTTATATTCAAGGACCACATGTAAGGAATTTATCAGGCTGTACTTGCTGGTTACACACTAGCAAACAAAAGTTTACACAGCAGTTCAAATGAGTGGCTATTTGTAAATTTCATTATTCACGTCACTGCACGAAAACAAACTGTTTTAAACTACTAGTAAATTCTGACCTTATACCTGTTTTACATTTACCTTTTTAGTGCAATCCTCACTGATCAACAACCGGTTATCCAGGATGTCTGGGAGCAGAGAGGAAAACAGTTTTAGTTAAGTTTCAGAAAAGCACAAAACATTCAGTCAATTAATAAATTATTTGGATCATAGTTCAAATGGTCAGAATCTTCCAAATCATAAGAACACACAAAACCCAGATAATCATTTAATAGCATCAGTTAGCTGTGGCCTGTGAGCTTACTGTGTGTCGTGGGAACTCTCTTTCCATTGTGGGCAAATCTGGTCAGTGTCATATCAAAGTCTGAGATCACCTGAGAAAATAAGACAATTTAGAGAAGAAGAATAGCTCAGAGCAAACACAGAAACACAAACAGTAAAGCTGTCTTTGCCTGGGGAACAAAAATGACATTTTCTTTGTTGTTTTTATTTATAAAGGCTCATAACTCTCCATCACCACTAACAAGCTGATGATCGAATAATAGCAATCTGTAAAGAAAATAGGAGTCTAATTGGAAGAACTCTAATTGGAAGAATTCACTTAGGACCCTCGATCACAAAGTATCTTCTCTGATGTTCACTGGTATATCATTAGCCGACCATGGATATGATTAACTGCTGGCTATAGTATCATCCTTGTCTGCCTCACATGAACAAAAGCCTTGTGTTTAAGTGTCATTTTCTGTATTTCATTCAAAATATATTCCTGCTCTTGGTGAAATGTTCCACGGTTAACTCACCTGCAGGCTGCCAGCACCTGCACGCTGCATGGCATAAATGGTCTCCTCCACTCTGCTGCGCTCTCTCATCAGCACAGAGCACCTGGCCAGCTCTGGGATCTAAGCAGAGGAGGATTTAGTCTTATTATTCAATATAAACACCCAGATAAAGTCCCAGGGAAAGGACGAGAGCAGAGAAAAAGGAGTGATTGGAGGCAAAGATAAGAGGGCCTTTTTCTGAAATAAATTACATGCCTGCAAATAGTTTAAAATTTTTCAGATTTGTGAACAGGTCTCTAAAGTCTTAAATCATGCATCAACTCTCCATCAGCATGTGCATTTATAAAGACAAAGCACACATGCAAGTAGAATTTAGGAGGCTCCTCACCTCGGTCTTTGTCAGCTGGTGCCAGAGTGCCTGGATAGTCCGCACAGGTGTGTGGATCCAGGGAATTTGGTAGATCTATATGTAAAACCAAGGAGAAAACTCGTTTGAGTAAAGTTTTTTGTTTTTTTACAGGTGTGTTAATTTCAAGGTTTTTCTTTTACTTTTTTATTTTGAACTTCAGAGATGATGTGAAATTGGTACAATTTCACTTGATGTAGCCCAAATGAGTCTTTAGGTCAAATTAGCAAGACATGCAAAGATGTGATATTTAGTTACAGGTAGACGTATAATTAAACGATTGCGGAGAACAAAAATTCATGTTTATATGTGTACAATTTAAATTATTCATTATTCTCTACCTTGCGTCTTAAATACTGCTAAATTAGGCTAAACTTATTGGCTTTAAACAACAGTAATCATTCGGCACAAATACAGCAGCTGTTTATACCTTAAGTACGTTAACCAACAGCTTGCTACTTCAGCTAATGACTGCAGAGATTACATAACAGCTAGCTAGTTAGCCGATAACGTTGCAACTTACCATTTTAAACAAGGAACTGACGGCTCAGCGAAATGTCAACTAATATCCGTAACAAACTCTAAAAGAACATTATTCAAAAGACATTCCGTATTTATCTACAAATATTTAATCAAGAAAAATACCGCAACAATTTAGCGTTAACCAGCAGTTTAAACTATTTGTTGACATTCTGTTTGTCACATCCGTAACACTCCGCCGCTTCAACGTTCCGACCCCTCTTTAGTTCCTACCTCGCTGGAGGCATTTTTGCTGGTACCTCATCACGTTACATTTAAAACACTATTTAGATGAGAAATTAAATTTAAAAAAAGGTTAAGACAATGAAATATTTAAAATTAAAGTCCACCAATTTCAGCCTAATTAAAAAACAGTAGTTAGCATTAACCTGAATCTTTCATATTTAAGTCACATTGAAACTGAGAACTGATACCACTAATATATATATATATATATATTACAACAGCAAATTAAAGAAAAAATGAGCCAAACTAAATTTGTAATATTTTACTGATTCCAACTGTACACCTTAATGCTACTATAAAGTGATACCATTTAACTGGCTATATCTCTATAAATCAGTAGTCAGAGACCACTGAGTTTACCATAACTTTTGATTTAAAAAAATACACCATTGAGTTTTTTACTGTCTGACAAAAATGGCATATTTTAAGACAGAGAGAGAGACAGACAGACAGACATCTTCAGAGATTACAACAAACTCATTTCAGTAATCATTATTTATTGAAAATGTCTGTACATTTGGAGCGCTTAAATGGAATGACGCAATATGTAACAGAGTACCTGTGGCTTCAAATGTTGTAATAATATTGGCAGAAATTCTGTGGTTATGTGCACTTTAAATTTAAAACCTCCACATAGAACAAATGATTTTCACTCATCAATTAACACTGTTCACATTGTGTACTGTCTGTTTTTGCAAACGTTATGCTCACAATGCCTAATTAGATGTTATAACAGCTTGTCAGGGGATATCACAGGCATTAACAATTTCAGCAATGATGGAGAAGAACACTGAACTCAGCATTTGGAGCGCACAACACTGTTATACTTTTTTTTCAGCTGGTTTTGAGTCACTTGACTGCTGTCAAAAGAACATCAATTTTTTTAGTTGACATTTTAGTACGGAAATATAATGACTTGAACTGTATTAAAAAGAGACAGTTAGGACTTTATGGCACAGTTGGACACACTGACAGAACCACTCAGCATGAACAATAATTCACTGAGATTAAGTAAGAGGGAGAGTAAACTCTGCCAGAAACAAAGAGGTATAGAAAAAAAAACAAATGAGTCTTCCAAGGCCAACAAACCACATTCAAATCAGAAACAGAGCTTCTTTAAAAAGAAACAAAATAAACCCTTATGCATATTACGCTGATATTTCGTCTCTCTTTAGAGCAATACAATAACCAGGGAAATCAAATAAAACAATATTCAACTAGCTGAAATGTTTAAGAAATAAATAATATACAAGTACAATTAAAAGAAGGAAAAAAAGAAAAAGTAGACCTCTGTTTAAATGAGGGGAAAACACAAAATCACTAGATACCCTAATTTCCCAATTCTGATAAATGATTGTCTATTTCAAGTAGGGAACACACACAACATAAACACTATATACAAACAACATTTGTACATTAAAATCTTATAGTGCAAAAAAAAGGTAAAACCATGGTGGAAACTGGAGGTAGAAGAGATATTAGATGCAAGTAGTGAGAGGAGTAAAAAGTTAAAGGTTATACTTCTTTTTTCAGCTGGTTGCTACAGGGACTTAATTTTTCCAAAACTGATTATTTATTTTCTTCTGAAGGACATCACAATAAATATAGACATCATTTACTTTGCTACATTTACATTTTGACACTTGACCAAATTTCACAGAAAAGAGTCACTGAGAACTGTCATAGTATATTCTGACCTGTAGTACAACAATGTTTGACATCAGTTTGGTGTTAACATAGAACACATATGAAAAGCTAAACTATGTTGTTTAGCAGTGAAATGAACAATCTTTTCAGAAATGCCACAAAAATCACAGAATCAGTTACTAGCAGAATAAAATTAAGGCTTAAGCTAACAATGCAAGGCCTTAATTTAGCAGCCTGTCTAATGCGTAGTTTTTTTTTTATCATCAGCATAGTTCTAATATTGTAATCTTTAATGCTTCATGCCTGCAAAGCAGCCCCAAGTAAATCAAAGCAGAACTTTCACCTAAATTAAGGCAAAAAAATAAGATAAAACTGTGGTAACAGCAAGGTATTTGTGCAGAACGTCAGATTCTTGCAACTTTAAATCTCAACATTCGATCTGAGACTGCAGCTGTCTGCGCAGAGAGAGCATGGCGCGGCGATGGAGCTGCTGCTTTTGTTGCATGCGATCCCGCTGGCGAGCCAGGTTCTGTGGCATGGGGTAGTGCTGGCTGCCACAAAGATACTGGTACGGGATGCGAACATGGCAGACTGCAGCCCGGCAGCGTGGCTGAGGTAAAGGTGGCAGCAGCATCCAGCGCTTCCTCTTGGCACAGTAACGGTAGGCCTCCTTGCGGTACTGCTTGTCCATGTCGTTGCTGTTTCTCCAGCCGCCAATGATGAATATGTCTTGACCCAGGTAGCAAATAGCGGCACCTTCTGTGCAAAGGACCTCTGGAGGAAGGCTGTCGAGGATGTCTTCAGAGATGTTTATGCTTACTTTCTGCTGAGCAGCCTCAAATGTTTCCTTGTAGCTCTTGGCGCAGCAGGAAGCTGTGTGGTAGAAGTTGGTGGATGCAACAGCCATTTGAAAAGAACAGTAATTATCAATGAGCGGTATGGAGTCCACTTCTTCCCACTTGTGACTCTCTGTATCGTAGCAAGCAGTCAGAGTGCTCAGTCCGTCCTCACTGTCTATATCTACAGGGGTCCTGGCCGTCACATACACATAGCGGTCCTCTACACTCACTGTCTTCACATCTCGTAGTATCTTTGGTGCTGGATCAAGATTTTGCCACTCGTCCTTCACAGGCTCGTAGACAGTGACATCCTTAAAGCCTGGACTGAAGTTGCCATGTCCACCAAAGCTGTAGAGGATGCCTTTGACACACGTGAGGCCGAAGGAGTGCTTGCGGGTGCTCAGGCTGCTGACCTGCTCCCAGGTGTTGAGGTTGGGGTTGTAGCGCTCCACTGTCTTGGCGAAGCTTGGCTCCATCGAGCCTGCTACATAAACATGGCTGTCAGTGACTGCGATGGCATGTCCATCAAGGTGATTTTGGATGTGTGGCAGGTTGACCCAACGGTCTTCGGCAACAAAGTAGCCCACACACTCGCTTAAATAGTCTCCGCCCTCTGAAACACCACCAACTACCATGATTACGTCCATGTTCTGGCCAAAACGAGGCTCGATCGCTGCAATGTCAGAGGTACGAGGCTCTAAATCAGCTGACTTGAGGCTCTCAAGGCGAACTGCATGGAGCTCAAGGGCGTCAGACACCATCTCCTGACAAGCTCCATTGTTTGCCACCAGGGGCTCCTTTCTCACCACCCGTGTCAGGTAGGTGGGAGCAATCTGAGGCAACCTTAAGAGCCTGAACAGCTCCTCAAAGTGCTTCTCACGCTCACTCTTGTTCTGGTGCACCCATTTTGCAATGGCCTCAAATAACTCATGTTCAGAATCTACAGTGATTTCTGAGTCCGACAGCCAGTCCCGCACCAGGTGAAATGGCAGCGTGTAGAATTCCTCACCGTGGATTACTTTGTGGAAGTTTCTCCTGATCGTCTCTGCAGCTCTTTTGGCCAGCTGGTCCAGAGTGTACATGCAGGCGAGGCTGTGAACGGCCACACAGTTAGATAAGCTCAACATCTTCATCAGGAACTTCTCACAGAAGTTCTTCAGCTGTGCCAACAGGAACCTGTGTGTACATGACATAATTATCAGGTTAATAATGTATAAAAGTGGAGCTTGAACTAGTAATGTTGCCTATCGGTAATGAATTTGGCAGGTAATGACACATTTAGACAGGATGAACTAAGCAGTAAAAGTGGATGATGCAAAAGATTCAATACAGTGAATCCAAACTACCTGGCGACTTGGGTTTTTCAGAATTGGCAATGTATACTTTTATTATGTAATAGATTAAAATAACCTTTTGTTGCAGCCCTAGATCATATAAAATATTAATTGTGAGCTGGGCCATTATTTATCCCAAAATGTAGGTCTTTGGCTTGTAATCCTACCAGTTTCCCAGTTTGCTGACTAATGTCTTTATACTGAATACATGCAGACTCATAACTTTAAACAACAGAGAACCATGGAGTGCTGAGCTCCACAGGTGTGTCAACTCCAAACAAGTCACACCTGCTGGTATAGTAATAACAGCCAAGGTGTGGTTCATATAACACTACCAGCAGAAGCCAGTGGTACAGCTGCTTCCGCGTACAAAAACAAATGGGAGACAATTGTTCACATCCAGGTTCAATGTACAGTTTAATAAACAAAATTACCTGTCAGCAAGCTCCAACACTTCATGCACATTCGCAGTGGTAACCCTGATCTCTCCTGTGTACATAAACTGTATGACGCCCTCCACTGTTTCTGGGTCCGGTCCCGTTATGGAGCTCCATTCTTTCAGCTCCACCCGCCCGGACACCGACTCTGAAAACTGTCCGCCGAGCAGCAGCGTGAAGTACTGCGACGCCGCGGACAGCACCGAGCGGTGGGCGGACAAGGTTTGGACCCTCTCCTCGGACACCGCGGAGCTGAACACCAGCGTCACGTCGCAGAACAACCCCGCCTTCCTTTGCTCATTCTGCCGCCGGGAGAGCTCCGAGCAGTAGGCCGAGCAGGTGAACTCCTCAGCCTCCTCCTCAGGTTCCCCGTCACCTGTTCGCGCTGCCGGTGCGCCGCTGCTCCGGCTCCAGTCCTCCGGCCCTTCTGTTGCTGCTGCTGCCATACCACAGCGGGATATACTCGGAGGCAGAGGAAGGCGCTTAACTATCTTTGGTAAGAGCTCATAAGCAAAGAAAACACACTCCAATAAACATTCAAAAGCGGACATGCATGCGCTGCGTTCACGGTCGTGATCTGAAAACGGGAGTGCACTTCCGTCTTTAAGAATAGTCCAAATGTTCTCAATTTTTTTGCAGGACTGTCAATAGAAAAACTGTCGGATTAAAGCTAATATCCGTGTTCACTCACGAGACAAATATTCCTGACGTAGACTCCGAAAAGTCAGAGATGTTATCGGTTCTTTTTGTTGGTATGACGCACTAAAATGTCTTTATTTTACCAAAATTTAAGTTTGGGGGATGATGCGCCGCTGCCGCGCATGCGTGTTTCGAAATACCTAACTGCTGATGTGCACTTGCTTTTACATCCTTTGATTACATTCGACTATCTAATACTGGAAGTGAATCCATCTTTTTCAAGTATAACTTAAATATTTAGTTCACGAATGAACAGACTTCTCGATGCATGTAATTATTTACTAGTCTGTTTTTGTTTACTATGTCGTTGTGAAAAGAAAAATGCAATACCGCAGTAATCAGGATGAAAGTCTGATTAATTGATGTTCAACACGTGTAAGTTACAAACCTTATATTGGAAGTGCATTGAAAAAAAACTTCCGCTGAGCTAGAGAAGCACAGTAGACTGTTTTCATTAATTAAAACAGTGAATTGTACTTTTGTAGCAGAATCCAGACATTTAAAACAGCCATATCCTCCACCTCTTTAGACAA
>JAPZDY010000014.1:9016278-9041385 GCA_029783645.1 Ctenochaetus hawaiiensis | reverse complement strand
TATTATTATTATAGTTGTTGTTGTTATCTTTGTTAGTTTTGTTTCTTATTTTGTCGTCTGTTGTTTTTCAAAAAAACTCCTGTTAGTTCTTGTTTGGATTGTTTATACCGCACTTCACTCCTTTGTATGTCTTGTTAAATGTTTGCAAATGAAATGAAATAAATAAATAAATAAATAAATAAAGAGGAAATGTTTTGCACAATCATCCACAGGTGTCACACTGAGATGCTGTGTTTGTCAGTAAAATTGTCCAATCAGAAATATGCAGGATCCTTTGATTTTATTTTTTTCATTGCCCTGATGTGGACTTTATTCACCCACCTGTCCTCAAAGCCATACGATTTTTTTTCTTATGCTTTTTATCAATTAGAAGTAGTAGGTGTATTTTACTCTTGCTAGCTAATTTAGCTGACAAATACCTTTGAGGTGGTGATCTTCTCTACATCCAGAGCATAGTCGAGTAGCTGGGTGGAGGTGAAATGCTGCTTCACAAAGTCCTTCAGAATCTGCACCCTCATGTCCGGGTTGTTGATCTGAACAGAGAGACAAGCTGTGTTTTATGTCAAGGCTTTCATTATTGTTTCCATTATTTTATCTAATAATAATAATCAGAAGACACTTTAAACTAAATCTAATTACTTACACTCTATCAAAAGAATAATTTTGGTGTAAAATCTCAGCAGCTGTCAAAATAATCATCAAAAAATGCCCCACTGTTAATAGATCTTGATAATGGAACTTGAGGTAGTGAGAAAAAGCTGCATACTGATTTGACCCTGTGGCCAATGCCCATTATCAGCTTGCCGTCCTTCTTCATCTTGTTGACGAACTCCATTGGCAGCATGCCACTGTCAAATGCCTTGCTGAACTGTTTCGCAGCTGCATCCAGAGCACCTCCAAAACGATCTCCCTAGAATTTTTGAAGGAATCATGTTTTACGTACAGAAAATACTGCTCGAGATGAGGAATTATAGATGGTGGCGCAGTGTATATGTGCAAGTGTTTATGAATAGTACTGACGATGGTGAGCAGGCCAGAGGTGAGGCTGGAGATGAGGTCCTTGCCAGCACGAGCGCAGACGATGGTGTTGTGTGCACCGGAGACGGCAGGCCCATGATCTGCAGTCACCATCAGGCACATCTCAATGAACTGGCAGGCGTAGCGAGGCAGCCTACATGGAAACAGCTAATTTCACTCAAAATGCATTTGTGAAAAAAGTCAATCCTCTTTGGTAACTGATTAACAACTAGTTTCCTGTCAAGGCGTCATACCAACCTGCGCTGGAACCAAAGCAAGCCCAGCACTCCTCCTAAACCCATCTCCTCTTTAAAGACCTCAGTGATGGGCATGCCAGCGTAGATGAGCTCCTGGCCTCGCTCGTCACAGATGCTTGTCATGAATGAAGCTGGCTTACGGATTAGGCCTAACTCCTGCGAGAAGTCCAGTGGAGTGTAAAACAAATATAAGATGGGTTTTACACACAGGTAATAAACCTGCACTGTATATGGTGAAAATGTTTGCACAAGTTGAAGCAGAGATCAGTATCAGCATATATACATCAGCAGATGAGAAACAAGAAATTATAATATAGATATGCTATTGTGTTTAAAAACTAAATAAACCAATACATTTTCATACTGTTAAACAGAATCTCAAAATAATGAGCTTTAGATTTTGACTATGCAAGATTCAACAACTTTTGAACTTTTGACTTTTGTTGAATAGGCAGAGGCTGTCGAGGAAGAGAGAGGCAATATTTGCGTTTATCAAGGAGGTTCTTACCCTTGCCCAAGAGTAATCCATTGGTACTGTTGGAGGAGGCACCTCTTGAGCAGGAACAATTGTACCGTTTGCCACCAGTTCATCATAAACAGTCCTGTTTCACCAGATATACACCATCAGTATAAAAACCTTTCTAGACATTCAATAAAAACTGAGCAAGAATTTCTCACTTGATGACATTCCCAAGCTCATCAAAGCTCTTTGGTACATAAGCTCCAGCATCCCTCAGGGCCTGGTTCTTGGCTACTGCTGTTTCTGAAGCCTGGTTCGCACAAGCCCCTGCATGGCCAAACTGGACCTAAGGGTGACAGCATTACAGGTTGAGCTAAAGAACTCCCAAGTCACAGATACTAAATACAAAGCAATTTATTTCAACAGAGCCACCAAACCTCTGAAGCGAACATGGTGGCACAGGTTCCGATACACCAGCACACCACAGGTTTAGTTATCCTGCCTTCTCTGATGCCCTGGCAGATCTTGTACTCCTCTGTGCCTCCGATCTGGGTTGTCAGAAAGAAAAAAGATAAAATACATATCAATTCACCAAGAATACAGTCAAGATGCCTCAAAATAAATTATTAAGATAACCCAAACCACTTCATTATGGAAATCTAAAAATATAAACATGCAGAGTGACTCCCACCTCTCCAAGGACCACTATCATCTTGATCCCAGGGGTGTCCTGGTAACGGAGGACATGGTCCATGAAGGTGGAGCCTGGATATCTGGACAAAAGAGAACAAAAACACAAGGACTTAAAAAAATCACCTATCTGCCAATGATATGTTTCAGTGAGGCAGGGAACAGGTTCACATCAGGCTTTAACAGGACAACTGTTCCTCATTCCTAAGCAAATCATTTTGCAAATAAATTCTTGTACCTGTCTCCTCCAATGGCCACACCCTCATAGACGCCGTCTGTGGTGCGGGATATGATGTTGTTTAGCTCGTTGGACATGCCTCCAGAGCGGGACACATATGCCACGCTGCCAGGACGATACAGTTTGGAAGCCAGGATGTTGTCCAGCATGCCACCTGTGTTGCCGATCTTATAACAACCTGGTTTGATGCCTCCAACCTGGGAGACAAAATCATGGGTATCAAATCAGCCGTTGTTTGCCACTTGATTGGTATCATTTTCTTCCCTGTACACGAACCCTTCCTGAAAGACTCCCTTTGTTAACAGTTTATATGTCATGTTATCTTTGTGCCATATGCATACCGTAGCAGGGCCAATGATAGTGACGCCTTTCTCATCAGCCATCTTGATCATCTTTCTTGTCTGAGCTTCAGGGATGCCCTCAGCTATGATGGCAATAGTGTGGATCTAAAAACACAAGATATGAGACCTTCATTACTGATTGAATCTAACATGTTTATGCAGTGAAGTTCATGCTTGAATGTTAACATCGAGTTACAGAACATTTTTATACCTGTGGGTACTGCATGGCTTCCACTGTGCTGTCAAAAGCTGAGCGCAGTGACGCAAAGCTGATCAGGACGTCAACTTCTGTGTGCTTCTTCATGGCATCAGCCATGTTTTTATAGACTGGCAGCAGGATCTCCTTGTGGCCCCAGTAGAACTTCTGCTTGTGATCGCCACTAAGCAACATATAGCAATGTTAGATAGAAGAATATAAATATAACAATTTTCTTGTAATGTTACTACAGCAGATAACACCAGAGCAGTCTGATTTGCAAATATCCTGATCTGTCACCACTAATATTTTTCCCACTACAATGATAACTTTCTTCAGATTTTTTGGTTGGAATGTCAACTAAAAGAAACAAGTGAAAAAACAAAGTTAATAGTTTATAATATGTAAATTAAAAAATGAACAATCAAATCGACAACTGGACAAAAGACTGTTGAAACATTCTTTATCAGTTATGTATCAAGTTTGTAATTTAATCTTAGGGAACCTACGTGAAGGGGTAGACCATGGCTGCTACAGAGGGTTCGTCACGGGAGCACACATAATCAAAGTCCAGCATGCCTTGCACGGCACGTGTCTGCATGCCCCAGACTATGGACTTGGTTTGTTTTCTGAAGAGTGTGGTGGCTTTGGCTGAAGGAACATAAAGGCAGAGAGACAGAGAGAGAAAGACGTCAGTGCTGGAAGGCAAAAAAAAAAAAAAAACACAGGTGAGAGGAGGGGTTCAGGTTCAGCAGAAAAATAGCAGGAATGTAGATGGTATCAAGCAGAGAGTCCTCACTCTGAGGACAGAGATACAGGAGGTGGAAAAAATAACTCTTCATGACAAAGGTTTTTATTAACAAAATCACTGCTGTAACCTTATATAACTAACATGTTTAAGTGTAACTGAGGTCCTCAGAGTCTGCTATTTTGTCCACCTCCAGGTTAAAAAAGTATCAAATTTGGATCTTACAGTGTTGAAAATTTAATGGAACAAGTGACTGTGGTATAAGATTAGGCATTAATTTGAAAAACTGTTCCAAGTTAAAAACTCTTTCCATCTCTGTGGTTGCTCTGTCTCTGATAAACAATTCGCAGTGGGGTCTGATCATCAAGGAGCTTATCTAAATATCAATACAACTGATGTATTTCTATTTCAATACATTTATTTGAATTTTAATAGTGGTTTTAAGTCCATGGTTTAAAAACAAAAAGTTTAGAAGCTATTTTTACTTTATGGCTGCAAACATTGCTGCGTGCCCTTAGCAACATCACACCTACCCAGCAGGAATATTAAGTTAGCTGTCTAAACAATGCTGAACATTGATGACACAGCTGTCTACTCATAATCTAGTTAATACATCTCAAGGCAAAGTCAACATACCACAGCAAACCAGCAGTGGTGCAAGAAAACTGTAAAGGCCTTAGCTGAGACTATCAGTCTGCAACAGATCTGAATAAATCAGATCTGAACAGATCTGATTTGAATGCAGAAAGTAATGTTAGTTTGCAATATAGTTTGAAGCATTTGCTGTTAAGTCAGTCACCTTTTGCCACACATTTGCTCAAACCCTCTCTTCACTCAGTCCAGTTCTAACTTTTTTTGAAACACTCCTAAGCATTTTTTGAGGAAACGGAATGTGTCTAAAAACTTTTTAATGACATGCAGATAACCTGATTTCAGGATGAGCTAGTTTTTAGTGAAAACAAATGTTAAAGTGATTGATTTCTTTGGGTTGGTGTTGGTTATGATGTTGTCTTGAAGTACTCCTACTATTAAAACTTAAGTAATAATATTAAAGAACCATCTGCCATCATTTGTTTTCAAGGCACTGAATTCAAGATGACTCACTAATGTCAATTTGGACGGAAATGTTTGTTTAACAAATGTATGTTCAGGGACGTAAATTAGCAACACTTAAGGTGAGTTAGACACCATGAGAATGCAAATGACAGACTCGGAAGGCAAGATGGGAAGGTGGGGGGAAGTGGACAGAGGGCGGACAGGGCAGGAAGACAGGTTTTTCACACCCTTCCATACCTCCGCTGCAGCCTGAAGAGGCTTGTGCTTCTGTGACCCCACGAGGCGGGAACAAAAAAATAATGACAAAATGAGCACAAAAAGGAAAGAAGAATGAGTGTGTTTTAAACTTATTCAATGAACAGACTTCAGTGCATTAAAACACTCCATAAACAGCACGCCAGAGTGAAGACCATGCAAAGCTCAGCTGCTGCAGAACATGCCTTTACTGTGCTGTTGTAAAAAGCAATCTTAAGAGCAAAGTGTAACCACAATTGTAATCTCATTTCAGCATAACAGAACATTTAAGCTTTAATTTTAAAATTACAAGTATCCCTACACAACACAACACAATTCAGTCTATAGAAAACAAGTTTCTTCTAAAGCTCTTTGTATTTATGAGTCTTGGCATCAGAGGACTGACAGTATGCTTTAATTATTAATTATGAATTATTATTATAACTTATTAATGGTATTAAAGTACTCGCTAGACTACTAAGGCACTGAGGTGATGCAAATATGTAGATGTCGCACACAGAAACACTCCTTTCAACAGAAACAAGAAGTTTGAGGGGTGGGAAGAAAAAGGGCGGACCAGTGTCAAGTGTGTGGACAGCCAAGCACAACGTGGGCATGGCTCACCCATCACTTACCTTTCCAATTGCCTGTGACCACATTCTTCAGAGGCCACAGTATAGAATGAAGACAGTCTTAGAGAAATAAGCATGAAAAAGATGAAGGTGAGTGGACAGTTTGTGCAGCAAAACAAGTAGAGGAGGAAGAAATAAAAAAAAATTAAACAGCAGAAAAAGCAGTGATGGCATTTGCAGGGAGAAAAGGGAGAAATACAGGATGTAAGGATAAGAAAAATGAAAAAGCAGAAGTGTATGAGTACATGGAGTCTTGCTGATAAGACGTTAAGGACAGATGATTACTCCTGTGATAGTTACCTGCTGGAAGACCAGCTTTAGACTTTTTGGCCGGGGTGACATCATTAGATGTCCTGGGCTCTGAGAATGAAGCAGTCCTTGTTGTAGCTGGAGTCTGGAACAGAAAATGGGAAAAAGCAAACATTTATGTTATTCGAAGTCTGACAGAAGCTTCCAAAGAGAAATGGAAGCAGATGTCCAGCAGATCATCCTATGATTCCCTCCGTTTGTACTTAAATGAAGATACCATTGCACTATTGCTGGCATTGAGGAGGAAGTTGGCAGTATGCGCATCCATTGGGGGCTGGTTAGGAATTGGCCGATGGCCCAAAGCCATGCCAACAATAGCTGTCATGTGAGTCTCCGTACCAAACACATGGATAGGAATGCCTGTGGTCTTTCCTGCACAAAAAATAAACAAAACACTGTTAAGCACAGCTAAATAACTCAGTTTAAATACATTTAAATATTTCTTTAAACATTCATGACATTCATGTTCACATATCACCTGTGCATGCATCCAAACACATCTCTTTTTTTGTTATGTGTGGTCTGATAAATAATGTAAAAATAGCTTAAAACCAAGTATTTCCATAATAGCAAGTAACTGCAATCATAATCCAACTTCTTTGTTCTCTGACCTATGACCCTCCACTCATCTCACTTACCTACTTCACCCATGACCCTCAGTCCCTCCTGGTAGTTAGGCCCGCCTCGTCGAACAAAGATGGTGACCTCATGCTCCTTCAGAGGACCTTGGTAGTCTTTAATGGCCCTGACAATGCCCTGAGGAGCAAAATAGACAGGTGAACTATGTGGATAGCAGATCTAGAATTCTTCTAAAATTAACATTGCAGGTGTCTCTGTCAATAATAGCTGCTCAAAAACAAGGGGAACGTGCAATGTTGTTCTTAAATTAACATTCTATGTTCCCTTCATAAAAGAAGCAAAATCACAGTTTCATGTGCTTCAAAGGGGCATTTTGCCAAACTCTGTGTCTTCAAGCCAACTTCCACTGAGCATACTAATGATAATGTTTTTTTGAAAGATTGAGAGTTTGCCACAGTGGGCAGTGACGTTTATGTCATCTTAAACTGCACTCTGAAACCAGAGAAGAGTTAACTTGGCAAAAGTAAATCCTGTGCAGACATATAATACATTAACATAAATTTAATGTAAACTTTCATACTCAACAAGGTAAGGAGCTGCACAACTCTGCTGTTCCAAAACAGGCTCAACCCAGAGACTCCTACAATAGTTTCAGAAAAAACTAAATGCTGTGCAGGAGTGTTTTTTATCTCTCAGGAAAATTTCCTTGAGTACACACAGTTTACTTTTTATAATATTTCTAACAAGTACATTAATGTCTTTCACCTTAAATGTGGCTGCTACATTGGTAAAGTTGGCGATACTTCCTCCGATAATCAGCACTTTCCCTGCAGGAGACAGAGAGAGGAGGTGATTGGTGAAGAAAATGTTCAGGACTGAAATTCGACACCCAAGTAACATAGTTTAGTGACAGCAGTGAAAGCTATTGCTGGCAGCGTACACACTGAACAGAGGCCAGATGACACACTAAAGGAGAGCAAGCAGGTCACGTTGCAGGAGAAAAGATCCATCAGGGACTTCAGTGCTCAAGAGTTTATGGTAACTCCCTTCACTCAGTTTTGCCTTTGGCCTACTTTTTTTTGGCTACGTTTGGAAAAACAAAGCATCAGTTGTGCCCACCTTGAGAATGTTTTTCTCGTGTCATGAGAGAGAGGATGGTTTTCGCGTAGTCGTAAGTCTGCTGTTCACTGGGTGCGCCAGAGTACTCGCCATAGTTGGCCAGTTCATCTACCCCACCAAGGTCACAGATAGTGTCACTGAAGAAGAGGGGGGATGTCAAGGGGCAGTCAAGTTCTGTGTCCTGATTCGACTTGCTTAAAAGACTTGATATAACTGTTAGAAACAGACAAAGAGTACCTGTATACTACTGATGCCCCTCCTCCAGCCACCATGGTCCAGATTCTGCCACGAGGGTTCAGCAGGGTCAGCTTCAGACTGGCTCCACTCTTCGCATCCAGATCAGCTATGTATGCCTCCTACAAAAAATATTATTGTGGGAATACATTCTGGTCAATGAGTGCTTAAAGCAGAGGACTGAGTCATACCCTGAGATTCAAATAACTCGTGCATTTTAGTGTTTGACTGTGGTAAGAGAAAGTTTATGTATTTCCTGCCCAACTTTTTTAAATGGCACTTTAGATTTATATTCAGTATATTTGTTCTTGGAAGCAAAAATAACAGCAGTTGTAATTACCTGACCATAAAATTACTGTAAACACTGAAAGCACACAATAGAAAAGAGTTACAAAAACATGCTGCAGTACTATAACCCAACAGATCTAAACACACACATATAAAATTCTGCTTTGTTGTCCAGCAGATCTTACCTCTGGATATGCTTCTCTGCCAAAGGGTGGTGGAAACTCCACATCGCCCCATTTAGCCTTGCAGATGTAATCTGCTGTGGCATCAATCTTGGCTGCCATGTCGAGGACGTACACTCCATCCTGGGTGATAACTGATTAGGAGAATTAATATTATATATCAATCATATTTCAAATAAAGATGCTACAAAAGAGTTATGTCTAAGTGGTAAATCTGACCATTAATGTGTATTTGTTCCTTTAAATTAGTAATGAATCCCCTTACAGTACTGATTTCATTCTCTAGAACTGATGATGTATGAAGTTGCTACAGTGATAAAATAGTTCCTTTCTTCCAATACCTAAAAAAATAACAGAGTTCTGAAGTAGAATTCAATATAAATATGCATAAAAACATACCTAAAGGGTTGATCTCAAGGTAGGTGAAGTACAGGTCCTCATATAAGTTAAAGAGGCCAACTATAAAACTGGCCAGGACTCTGCAAGAAGGAAAAAAACAAACAAAAAACAGTGGATTAAAATCCCTATACAAGAGAGGACAACAGTTGTAGATCAGCCCTTTACATCCACAATACATCAAATAACAAATGATTTAGGTGCCAGATATGTTTAGCACTGCCACTTAGACTGTGCAGCAATTTTAGAATTCACAGTGCTTGTGGTTTATTTTAAGTCCAGAGCATGTGAGAAACCAGTCTTATGTAAGAAAGTTATGCTGCTTTTAATAAGAGATCAGAATTTTCTGTAAACAGTGGGCATGGTTTTTGGAACAGAGGTCAATAGTCTTATTAAAACCAGCTGCTCAAGGTCAAACAATAGCAAATGAATCACAAACTAAAATGAAGACAGAGAGCTTTTGATTCACTCAGAAAAAAATACAAGTAACATAAAATTCACCACAACTAGGTTTCTATTAATTGTAATAGGAAGGACAATAACTATATATCATGAAAAGTATGGCTGGTTTTCACTGTCTTGTATTTGCAGCAATGACTTGCGAAACATCAGAGGGGAAGCACCTCTTATAAAAGTCTCACTGAGGTTAAGCTGCATCAGCAGAGGGCTTGTGTAACAATCCTAGACACACAGTATCATGGAAAGTATCAAGTATTAGTCCAGTAAAAGTATTCAATTAATATAGAATTTCAATATTTAGCCAACTGAAATCACATAAATGCTTTAGTATCACCTTCAACTCTTGTCTCTTACTGAATGGACACCAGATGACCTCTTTGGGTTTGATGGACAAATGTTTAGATTCAGTATTCTTCTTTTTCATTTCAGAGACTCAGAATAGCATTTAGGCAAGAACTATAATTACTGCATCACGGTTGTATTCCTCCACCGACCTTCCAAGTGTTCAAAGTTTTCATCTATTGTGGACCTTTTGGTTATAAAATGTCGTCACTTTCATCACTTTATGCTGTTAGACATTTGTGTGAAATAACTGTCATAACTGGTGACTGACTTCTTGAGTGATGTACAAAAACATGTTTTGTGAAGTTACAGTCACCTTGTCCTTTGACCACAAAATTCAAATCAGTTCATCCTCAAGTCCAATGGTAGTTTGTTCTTAGTTTGAAAAAAATTCCCAGAGGCTATTTTTGAGATATCCTGTTCACAAGAATGGGATGGATGGACAACCCTAAAACATAATACCTCTGGCCACAGCTGTCGCCCAAATCATGTGCATTAAAAAACAAAAAACAACCACATCCTCTTGTCTAAGATTGTTTTAACTGCTGTAAATATTTCACAATGGATAAAATTAAATAAATAAAAAAAGTTGTGTCCATACTCTTTCTTATCATCAGGGACATGAGTGAGGAGCTGCTCTCTGACTTGGTCCTCACTCAGCTTGTCATCCACTGCAACCATCAGCCTCTGGGCCTTGGCATCCACGTCACCCACCTCCACTCCTCCTTCGTGGTGGAAAAGCACATGGTCGCCCTCACGCGTGGCATAAATACACACATAAAATTCCTCCTCCTAATTGGACCAGTAGAGGGCAAATACAAGGATAACTAAACACATTTGTACAGATATAGTTTGCAAACAGCAGGGGTTGCATTTTCACTTATCTACAACATGCTGACACACTATTTCAGTAAGTCTTGAGAACATTAAGTTCCTCATTTTAACTAAACCTTGACCTCCCAAAACCTCAAGAAGTCAGCCAAACAATATCACCTATAAACTACACAAAATAACTTCTGTATCATGACCCTGGTTGTTTGTTGACCTGCTGTGTGGGTTACTAAGTTATCTCCCCTGTCAGTGTGGGTCTATAAAGCTCTTTGACACTGTATGATTATAGGCTACACATTAAACCACATTAAACTTTCAAACTTCAACAGGATGTGGAATGATGAAACACAAGAAACTGGCACACGTTACCTGAGTGTGTGGAACAAAAGGCTCAATGAGGAAGTTCTTCAACACACCCTTTGCCTTTCCCACCTATTCAAGACAAACACTTTGTGTCACAAACCACAAGCATGTAAGTCTAACCTAGTTGAAGACTAAAAAGGAAATGGCACTCCTTGAGATGGAAACACTAAACATGTTTTCTTATTGGAAAATTTGGTGGTATAGAGGATAGTGTGAGTGGAGTTGTCAAATTATTTGCTGCTCCTATAATTTACTATGTCTTATCTTATTTACACAAACTAACTTGTTTTTATGTGCACATCCCATTTTTGTTAAGAGGAAAGCACATAGAAGTGCATATGATATCATAATAACAACCACTGACATGGCTATGGTGTTAATTCTCTTTCTTATCCATTGTAAATATGTCGACATTCTGTTTGAAGTGCAACAGAGTGTGTATGTATGTATGTATGGTGGACCTTCAGAAACCATCTCCTCCACTGCATTGCATAGCCTCTGACCTGGCAGACATGGCCTCTGGCACGAGACATAGTCATTTTATCAACATGACACATGCCTGCACTGTACAAGAAAGTGTAGTTTATATTCTCTTTGGACACTGTGCAAAACACAATGTGGCCGTCATGTGATTCATTAACTGGGCCAGACTGTTTGGCTGCATTGTTACTGTCATTTATGACATAATTAGTAGGAAAAAAATCTGACAAAGGAGCAGAAGCTATTTTGTAAATGTAGTTATATTAACTGGTACACAATTAAATTTACAACTAAGACAATATAATTATTGGGAAGTTGGTAAACAGAGTAAGTATTGGATATTTAGCAGATCAAAGTATGTTATTTTAAATAGGTATCCATACAGCCAATTTCCAGGCCCTCATTTAAAGGCTGACTGTTCATAGTCTAGATGACAAGACAACTTAATCACCAGTAAAGACAGCATTAGACAGACATTGGTGAAGAAAATGGGGAACATCCATTTAAAAGGGATTACTGCACTGACAAAGCACAAAAGTTGTACCAACTTTTACTTCGCATGACTGCAAGCTCATGTTTTGATAGACCGTCTGCAATGTTAACAGGGTATTTCCATTTTTTAAACTATCAACGGCTGAAACAAGCACAAGCTTTCTGGAGGAGTAATATTTAACCTGAGAGCATAATGAACCACTGTGTGGTGTTTTGGTCCTTCTTCAGAATTGTTACTTCAGCTGAACTTTCTCAATCACATTTCATACTGATTCTGAGATGCTTTGGTCTAACTACTCACTAGGATAAAAAGACTTAAGTCAACTCACAGTAGTCTCCCTCATGAGATGAACTTTGAGCCAATCTTTGATACCCTGCAGGTCCAGGTCGATGCCCACCAGTCCAAGCTTCCCACGTCGTTTGATTAGTTGATCTGGCTTTACCACCAGCCGCTATAGCATTAGCAAGTGGAAGGCAGAACAACCACATATTAAAAAAGGCAACAAATTTGCATCAGTACTGGTGTGTCAAACAGAACCGGTACAAGCCCAAAGTATGAAACTGTTATCAGAGAATTTTTGCAATTGTAGGAATGATTTACATGTGCAGGTATTACTTCTTCATGAATTTTAATAAAAGTACACACAAGCAAGCAAGCAAATAAACGCACACAGATTTTTTTAAACATTGTCACAAGTACACAAAAAAACCTAACAGTCACGCAATGCATATAAAGTCTCAGTCACATGCCACTGTGATGGTAATAACATGATTTCCTGCAAACTGCATACACAGAGTTTCAGTGACATGCTGTATGTAATTAGACTCATGATTTCAATATTCCTTTGCCAGCTGAGGAAACAACCTACAGCCAAGACAGGTTGGTAAAAAGAGTCTGTTGCAGTAGTCTTACTTCTGTTAGAAGCCATGGATGTTCCTGTGTGAGCCGGTCCCAGTCAGTCTCAGCGGTGACACTGGCATAGCGGAAGCGGTTCTGCACAGCAGCTGAGGTGCAGATATACTTATACAAAAATTCTTTTCCTGTCTGCTCTGAGATGGCTTTCGCCGACATGGCAGCGCTGGATAGCACAGGACCTGTGTGACAGGGAGGCCAGCATTTAGTTTCACAGAGTCGCTACATCATCATGTCTCTTCTGATGGATAAAACAAACAAAAAACTAAGCATGATTGTAATTTTCTACCAGGATGTTGGCAACTATCAAGCTCTGATAGAAATGTATGCACACAGTATGAAGTCATCTTATGTGCTTAGGGATTCACAGGTTCTGTGCACATACTACTGCCTGTTGGACACCAGGTACAAGTTATTGATTAAATGCACTGTAATTCAATTATAACAGTCACATAGTAATGTTGTACAAAATCAGACTCAGAAAATTTTCATGCATTTAAGCCAAATGGTCTTCTAAAGCTTTCTGATTCAGTGGCTGCAACACTTATGAGTTTGAAATTCCCATAGTGACAAATCTTTTGCCACAATCTGTGCTCTCACAGAGATAAACTGTCAAAGTACTTCCTGTCTGCTGCATAGCCACATACATATCTTACACTAGCAAAAATCAAAAACAGACCTATAGACAGTTATGCTCCATGATCCGAAGATGATTCTTTTTCCCAGTTCCAAGAACTGCATTTGCTATTATCCTCTGGGAATAATATAAAACTTGAATTTTCCAACTCAATGTTGTCCTTTTCCACTTATTGGCAGTGTTTTAAAATAACCATGTCTCTGTTTAGGAGAAAACTGCTAGAACTGGAAAGGAACAAATAAAACAGTAATGCAGCTGAGTTTAAAAGGTTCTTACATCCGACTGATGACTGCTCAGTAACTCACTAATGTGATCATACGTCATGACATGATATGTAGGATGAGGAAGAGAATAATCAAAATGACCATTTTTGAAGATGAAAATAAGAGGTATGAAAATACAACATTCAGTCAGATAAAGAGGTCTCACATAGTTATTACGCAGTTAAAAATAAACACCAACTACAATTGTTTTAATATTATCAAGCCCTTCAATTTCATTAAATATGAAGCATATAACTGAATCACAACCAGGTCAAATTCTGAGGCACATTTTATAAGATATGTTTATTTTAGTGACAAAAACAAGATATGACCCACAAAAACTATAAAAATACTCTCATACTCTTGTATGTCTCACCAAAATACAGTCTTGAATAAAAAAGCTACCAAGCCCTGCTATTTTTTATATTTCTACTTTAACAACATCTACATAAGTAAAAAGGTGAACCTAAACAAAGACATATTGATGGTCTTTACATTCCTGTTTCAAAAGTCTTTGAATCTTGTCAGACCTGCTCAACCAACACGACCATGCATCCATGCATTTGTAGATCTTGTTAGTTTCAACCTAGTGAACACAATTAACTGCTTAGCCTCAGGGAACACAACTCTGAAGATTGCTGTGTGCAGCAACCAAAACTGAGCTGCACAGCTGCAGCACTACAACATAAAAAGTCAGCGTGCAAAATCTCTGTAATATCTAACCTGAAGAGCCTCGCTAGGATTTAGCTTAGCAGACTATCCTATCATGCTTTCAGGGGCAGATGTCCCAGTATTTAGCCTGCCATAATCCACGAGTCCAGTCCATTGTTTAAAGTCAACAAGCCATGAAATGTGTGCCACTGTAACGTTACAGACCCCTGAGATGAGGCAAACTGGAACTGGAGGCAGCAGCATCATGGGGGCCAGCACGTTGCTGCAGTCGCAGCTGCTGCTTGATGATGATGCCTTGGAATCACTCTACCCGTGTAAACCGCAGGGCTACATCATGATCGTCAGGCCAATGCAAATGAATGAAGGTCCTGTACTAGCTACCACACCCACCCTCACAGAAGAGACTGTAGCATAAACTAGCTTGTCGACCAAGTTCAATAAGTTCAGCTTAGCTCTCAGTTTGTAGATAAAGACCTAACTTCAATAGAGGAAACACAATGGATAGATATAGCAAGAAAAGCAAAACCAACAGAATGAGACGTGAGGGAAAATGACACGCTTTCAAAAGCCATGAGTTTTTTGCGGAAGCTTTTTGTGGATAATGTTAAATTAGCCTTGTGATTAAAACAACGTCTGCTCTTTTACTGGCGAGTGATGTCCAATCTTTTCAGTTTTGCGCATGAACTCTCACGTTATCTACCAGTTAAGAACAACAGACAACAGCTTTATCTCTACATCCATCAGGATGACAGTCACTTGATTTTTCTTTCAGATAAACATCACGGGCTTTAACATCCGCTAGTTAACCTGAAGTCCTTTCCGACTGGCTAACTGATGCAACGTTAGGCTCGCGCTGGTGCAGTCAACCGCTAGCTAACTGGTCACAGGAGAAGCTAGCTGTTAACGTCGGTGTCTAGAAAATTAACTGAACAAAAACAGTTACCTTGTCAATGAAAGTAGCACCTCCTATGAGTACAGGAATCGGTCCCTGCTCTAAAGCGACACAACTAGAGAGTCACTTCTTCTTGAACTGGAGTCTACCCCTGCCAGTTGCCACCTCACTCTTCCCCTGTCGCACCATAATCTGGCGACCGATTACACGACGATGACGGCACCTGATTGGTTCAAACATGGCCATGTGATGAGGTCAGTTACTCCCACAGCTTTATAATAAGCCCTTAATAAATCACTAAAACTGTAAAATATCAAATAACCACTCGTGTAAAACGACATTTGATAAATAATAAAATTCTTTTTTTAGATTCAAGGCAATAAATTAAATACTTGATTCTAAATAAAAACATAAAAATCCGTGTTCAAAATTGGGTTAAAATTGTGCTGAAAAACTACTCTTGTTAACAGGGGTAAATATTTTGGGGTAAATTTGATCTTAACATAATATTTATACATTTTATAAAGATGTACTAAAGTTTTAGCTTTGACAAAAGCAGTAAAACTACAGTCCAAAAATTCTTTGTTACAAGTACATTCGGTAAAATATTATCGAGTTTACAGATTATTAGAAAAATATTATCAAAAGATGCAGAACGCTCTCTTTCAGAACATTATATTGCAAGTAAATACCTTTATTGTATAGAATGTATGTAAATAATAATGATATATAGTAGAATGTCTCTTTCAGGGTCGAGGTGGAGCCAGCTTTAAATGGAAAACCCAATGGGTGGTTTAATCTATAACAAAGATTCATGTTTTTGTATACAAAATCCAAATCAAAACTAGTATCTATGACTGTCAAACCGAGTAAAAAGTACCAAATGTTCCTCTGAGATGTACTGAAATGGAAATATAAAGTAGAATAAAATGAAAGATACCCAAAAAAAGAAAACTAAAGTGTTCATAAATCCTCTCAGTTACTCTCTAATGGAGTCTGGAAAAAGATTTTATCAAATTATTTCCTAAAGACAAGAAAAAAGACAGTAAAGCCCAACTTTACAGTAAAAGACGAGCCTTTATTTCTGCAATAAGAAAAGCGTGTCTTGTTAATACTGTGACAAGTTTTAAAAATTATACATTGATCAATGACAGAACTATTAACATATAAGATTCAAACCTACTATCAGCGCCCTTCTAAAACAGGTTGAACAAGTAGGGGAAGGGCTGTATTGACCAAACGTGCATAACAAGAATATGTAGATGACAACTGGGCGTAATTGATTGTGACATGAAACAAAATTTAAGTCTTTCATGTTTGACAGGATGAAGAACTCTTTCAATTTCATTTCCTGCACAAATATGAAAGATGTTTTCCTATGAAAAAGCACAGAGAAGATATATATGATAAATTCGATGATCTCCTTTTACAAATGTGATGTGGCTTGCTCTGCAGCATTTGATGTAGGTTTTATTGTAAGGATGGTTATTGATCTGCTTGTTCTTGTAAGGCACCACTTGAATTTGAATCAGAAAACAGGACAGATGTGTGGTTGGTGCTTTTAACGGAAGACAAACTGTAGGTGGTTGTATGCCAAATTTGGCCTCACAATCTGAGAGCAAAGAAGATGATGTGGAAAACACTTACAAATGAGTCTCTTAAAAACAGGAGGATGACAATAAACACTGGCATTCTACTGTATACAGGGAACAATATACAGTACAATAAATATAAATAGGCCAAGGGAAGACTAAAGAAGGAAAATTTATGGAAATAAAATGATTTACATTCGAGTCAAAAATACAACGCAGCATGAAGACAACAAGGAGAAACAAAAAACCCTGCAAGTTGATTCTATATTTGGCAAGGGAGCCAATAAAACCTGGACATACACCCGTAATAGACCAGCATATGTCTTTAACAGGCTGTCCTGAGGTCAGTTTTAATATAACTTCCACAGTACATAGACTCTTACTGTCTGGAGACATGCTGTCTCTTTAGACCCTTAAAATATTATACCACATTACGTCTTCTAACACTAATCAACCATGATGCTTAGATTTCTAATGCATTTCTTACTACTGATCAACTTTATGAAGGTTGAGACAGTATAAAAGATTATTAAATCAATTTCATTTTAATTTTGGCAGTAGGGACATGCTCCGATCAGCTGATCCATACGTCTTGAAAAAAGATTTCATACATACCCCTTTATTTACAATGTTAAATCATAACTAAAGCCTATGTATTATCCTTTTCAATGTTAGCATTAACAAAAGGAGTACATTGAAGAGTGAATGCAATAATCAAAACCCTCTTGAGAAAGAAAAAGGGGAAGATTTTTGCAAGACACTCAGGATTGAGCATCATGAGGTGACTGTGACTTGCACTTAATTTTGTCCACTGTATGTCCACTGTAGGGCTGCATATTCCACGTGCTTCTTTACTTTAGCCAAATTGGAAGAAGAAATTACCAGGTGCAGAGTCTATGGGAGAAAAAAAGGTTAGATGCATCTTTTGTGCTGATTTATTTGTGATTCAGTATAGTCAAGATTGTCTAAACTGAAACAAACAAACAAACAAAACAGAAAATCAGAAACAAATTATACCTGGACTGGAATCAAAACTGAATCCTCCACCATGACCACCAAAGAAAGCCCTGAAGATGTTGTTTGCATCAAAATCTATAAAGAAAGCAAAGGCAACAACATTGGCATTAGCTGGTTATGACGACCTTCAGAAAGAACAGGATGGAAAAACATGACATAACTTGTTTAACTAAACACAGCATGAAAGTTAATCAGTCTGTTTAACATACTGCATATATGTTACAATTTTCAAACCACACGTGCCATCGCTGCAGTGCTCATGTGCACACCAGCGGTAAACATGATTTGCTAGACCACCAAGATAAACAGTTTATTGAAAGCACAGGAGAGTTTCTTATTTAGTAAAAGAGAAGGAAATTTCATAAATGAATACTTAATCCTTCTGTGTATCCACATTTGGAGATGCACTGTACAGGAGGGGTATAAATATTTTTAATCTACAAAATAGCTAGTAACTTTGGCTGACGGACAGATGTAGTGGAGTAAAAAGAACAATATTTTTCTCTGTGACATATGTCTGTAAAGGTATGAAATCAAACTGAAAGGCCATACCACACATCAGGATCATTTTAGGGAAAAAATGCTGATGTTGTTGCATTATGTGTTACATGTTTTTCAAAATGTGGCTGACTGTTTAAATAATTTTTAGGGACCATTAGAGCTGGCATGGAGATGTAGGTGCCACATTTGGCTACAACAGCCCTTTCTCAAAGATAATTGGACACTAGAGGCAGAAAAACTAAAAGGGAGTACTGATATGTTGTCTATCATCCCACTAATAATGTGCGGGTTGAGTGAAAATCTAGTTAAAGACAAGAAAAAACTAAAAGTACTTACCTCTCCCATCAAAGCAGCCATCATCATCAAGGTCGTGTCCATTGTCATAGCGGATCTTCTTCTTTGGGTCTGAGAGCACAGTGAAGGCCTCACCCACCTCCTTGAATTTCTTTTCTTCCTCCTTTTGCACCTCTGGAGTTGCTGCACTGTGTCGGTCTGAAAGAGAAAGACACAATACAACAGAGATAAGATACATGACTATCAAAGGTTATCAAAATGAGCATCTCACATGCCTGTGTAAAAACCAAAAGGGCTACCTGGGTGGTGCAGAAGGGCCCGTTTGCGATAGGCCTTTTTGATCTCGTCCTCCGTGGCATTCTTGCCAACCCCCAGCACCTTGTAGTAATCTTTCCGCTTGCTCTTCTTCAGCTCCAACTGTGCCGTCTTTAGCAAGTGTTTGTGATCTTTGGGGATAAAGTGAAAAATCAAGATGTGTAAAGTTTAATGAAAACTTGACCTGTTAGTATGTAAGTTTGAAAAACATAAGACGAAAGCTTACCGGGTGTTTTCTCAGTCTGGTAAACTTTTTCATAGTCCCGTACAGCCTCCTCATACTGCTCTGTGTCCATGTAACTATGGGCCACACAAATTTATTCAAAAACTGCACAATGCTGAGCAAAAGAACAAACACCAGAGGAAAATGTGCTCATATTGTCTGTATAGCATACCACTGAGCTCTTCTTAAGTAGGCCTTGATGTAAGTGTCATCTAGTTTGATTGCACTGCTGCAGTCTTCGATGGCTTGATTAAGTTTCTTCAGCTGGAAAGATGGAAGAAGTTACTTTCAGGGAACTAAGTGGTACTTAAAGAAGCACAGTGCCAGGTTACCACTGAGTCATTTTGTTTCCTTTTACCTTTGCTCCTGCCGTGGCTCTGTTGCAGTAGAGTTTAGCATTGGTCTTGATGTTGTTGGGGTCTATCGTCAGGGCCTCCGTGTACAGCTCGTAGGCAGCTTCATAGTTGTTATTTTTGAATGCCTGGTTGCCCTCCTCTTTCTTTGCTTTTAAGGCCTTGGCATTCTGGTTTAGGAACAGAAGAGGTACTTATATTTTTAAAACATTCATTTAAACTTAGAGCAAAATCTAAGATATTATTGATATTTCAACATATCTTGAAATATGGATTTACTGTGCTATACTGCCATATCGCATGCAAATTCTAAAAGTTAACATTTTTAGGGCATTTGTTTTAGCAGTCTTTAAGGTGACAGGTGAAACATTGTAAACAAACAAAGGTCCTGTTTACATGCAGTGTTTCTTAATTGAAATGCATTGTGTGTATACTTCAGGTCCCACACAAATGTCAAATGCATGTTCTTTTGTAAAAACACACTTGCAAAGCTGATTTTTTAAAATCCGAATCTGACATTGTGTACCAAACTGTTAACTTGTTAGCATCGGTGTTCTACACTGCCTTTGCAAGCACATGATTAAGCCTTTGTACATCTTATCAACACCAACTGATTACTGTACAAGATTTCCTGCAGCTTATAACACATGACTTGTATGTTCATGTCCATGTAAATAAAATGGGGACCATCTTTGACAACATTGCTCAGTAGCAGTATAATTGGTAAAAAAAACTCCACCTGATGCCTTTTAAAGACAGCTGTTTGAACTTGAACCACATTGCCCATCAATAAGTATAATCACCGTCACGTTGTAAGAGATGAGCAATTGTTCAAAGCTAATATGTAGGGAAACTGCAAATGTGTGGCACTGTGCTCAAGCATAACTGTCTAACATAACAACCCCTAACAAAAATTTGTCTTGCGGTTTGGGTAATCTGCCTTTCTCCAACACATCTTCATCTTACATCAGCAAATTTCAAAATACTTCATTGTTTAAAACACTGCTTCATAGTTCCTTTATCAACCATGCATCTGTTAAGTTCTTCTTTGAATTAAACAAGGAGGAATAAGACACAATGATATCCTTACCCTACATGCTAGTCGGGCCTTCCCGTGGTCAGGTGCCATGCGCAGAGCCTGGACAAAGAACTGTACAGCTTTATCAATGCAGTCTTCATAGTAGAGACAGAGGCCTCGAACATACAGTGCATCTGCATTTGTGGAATCCAGGCGAAGAATATCACTGTAAAACAAAGTTTTGCAAAGAAGATCTGCTGTTAAGAATCGTGAATTGAAACCACCCATCTAATCAAAAAAGCTACTAAAGATTCTATACTCAAGATGACAATCAAAGAAGCAATCTTAAGTAATTTCAGAGAGAGGAGAAAATAATTTCAATCAAACAATAGTAGTAGTAGCAAAAACATAGTCACATTTTGTATGATACAAGTGATTCTTACCTTGCTACTGACTGGGCTTCTGGATATCGTCCCAGCAGAGCCAGACACTCTGCCTTCAGGATCTTGAAGCGATGGCAGGCAGAAGCCACAGCTAAGGCGCGGTCCATACAGAACACCACCTGGATATAGAAAAATCAAATATTAATGTAAAAATGTTGTGCTTCCGGTCAGAAACGTTGTTCAAATTACAAACATTCAACAGAGGGTTTTGTAATATGCAAAATACTAAACAAACATCAATTTTACTGAGTCACAGGATTTCTTTAACTACCCCAGTACTTGAAAATTTGTCAAATTCTTTTTCTAGCACAATCACACTAAAAACTGATGTTTAATGCAATTCAAAGCATATTCGTAAGGTATATTGTGATGCCAATGATGTTTCACATATTTCCAGTTTTATCATTGAGTCCAAGTTAGACAAGATTAACAACCACTGTGAATATGATGTATTGTCAGTATGGTGAAAAAAGAGAATGTGTTTAAAATACCTTTCTGAAATCCCGCTTTTCGAAGCCAAAATCTGCCATTCTTTCAAACTCCAGTAGAGTCTCTGCAGTCTTGTTCTAAGATACAACATCAATCATCCATCAGCACTTACTTTACAATGATAAGTAATACATTTGAGTTGCAATGATAATTTTAGCTCCAAGACTGTGCATAGTATGTAATTATCCTTTACGCAATCTTAAAAAGTAATTAAAATTCAAATAGTTCAGGTGATCCCCACCTCCTGCAGGGCCTCTCTGTTGCTGGGCTCCAGCTCCAAAACCTTCTGAAAGCAGCGACTGGCCGCCATGGCATTTCCCAATGACAGGTGGCACTTGCCCTCACGCAGATGACCCTTTGGTGCAAAAGGGGAAAACTCCCTGCTTAGGACTGTGTAAAACTCAACATAGAAATCTCTATTCAACAAGTGCAATTGTGTTTTCATAGAATAAGTTGTGTGTAAAGCTTGGAATAAAGATGGTTTTCTAAATGCAAGGGTCTGTTCAAACTGACCTTCATGAAACAGTCATCTAGCCTCACTGCCTGCTGAGAATCTTCTAGAGCCTCTCGGAAGCGGGACAGCATCATGAGGGTGGCTGCTCTGTTGCCATAATAACTAGCATTTTTGGGACATGCATCTTGAGATATGAGAGAAAAAACCCATGTCACACAGACAAACTGTTATGTGGGTATTATGTGAAAAATTAGAGAACAACATTTGAGCCATGACATCCAGAGGAGTAATACTGAGTGATAAGTGATAGTTACAATAGTGATAATAACGGTAAGAGACTGTAAAGGTAAGTAAGAAATAATCTTACCAATGGCCTTAGTATACCAGTTGAAAGCCTCAGAATAATCTTTCTGACTGTAGAATGCATTTCCTTGCTCTTTAAAGCCTTCAGCCAGACTGGAGAGAAGAGAACAGACACCAAAGTCAAGATGGAACAAGTGCTTTAGATGTACATGACCATGTGGAAAACTGGCAGATACAGAGTAAAACAAGATATAGGAGTACTTTGCAGTAAACCAGTAAATTTATTTATGTCATCCAGTAAACCAAGATGGACAAAAAATGATTATTTATGTTGTAATTTTGAGAGTGAAAGATGAAGCAAGGCCCTTTTCAGACCAAATCAGGTGGTGCAGCAAAAATGCATGTTTCCAGTTTGGTTTGACAAAGGTAATGTGTTTAGGCTTCGGTGCAGACCACAGGTGGTTCAGAAAACCATAATGTCCCTGTGGCAAAAAGTTGAAGCAGAATTACTTTTCGGAGAGACACAACCAGACCTCACCCTGCCACAAGGGAGTACAAATGCATTAATTTGCATCTGCAAATGAAGCAACAGTCCTGCAAAACCACACAAACCACATAACAGCTCCTAACATGGGCATGAATGATGAATGAATGATAAATAGAGTGGAACTTAGTTGAATTAATTTGATTTATGTGTGGGGAAAAAAGAACAGTAAAAACAAAAAACAAACAAAACAAAACAACAACACAATTTTGCTGATGCTATTGTGCCCACCTTTCTATCACAAAATTCAACTTGGATCCCTTCATATTTTTTAAATCTATGACTGTTGATGATTAATAAAAGTGGAGAGGTGGTTAACTTTTTTGGTCTTGAAAGGAAGGCAAGGCAGAAAAATTTGAGAAATGCAGTAAATCATTATCTTCTAACCAGACCCACTGGTTTGCTAATAGCCATTTGTATCCATCAGTAAAATGTCTTGCAAATGAGGCAGAGTCTGAGAGGGCTCTATTGAGGTGAGCTACACCTGGAACTAGGACAGCAGAGCAGGGTACACACAGTCTGGATAGCTCCACTACTAAACATAGCACTGAGAGTCACCTGCTGCAGTCCTGTCAAAGAACCAAGTGTTGAAACATAAATCAACTCAACTTCACCTAAGGAAGAAGTTAAAGCTTTGCTGCTGTATCTGTGGGTTGAAGCACTTAAAACATGTTGCAATTTCAAATACAGCCCAATGTTGCAAGGATACGGGTGGGTGCAGAAGAAGAAAATTCAGACTAATTCCCATTAGTCAGGAGTGGGCATTACTCTTCTGCAATGTGGGATTTGGGTTAAATTTAGAGACTAAGAGTAATTCCCAAGGGCTAAAACTTGTCCAGGTAGGAGTCATTGGTTAATATAAAAGATTTCCACGTGCGATTTACCAACTGTAATAAGGTGCCTATAAGAGCATTACTGAGGCATTGCCAAAAACATTATTTAATGTTATCATATAAAAAGGATGTAAGTCTGCAGCCAAATTATCAATATATATTATTGATTCATAAAAAATAATTTAACGAATGTGTTCAGGGTTACGTGTATAACAGATTGTTATATTAGGCACGTAAAAATATAACAATCTTTTTATTTTTCATCTTAGGAGAACAATGTTACGTTACACCGATCATTTGTATAACAAGACACCAAAAAAGTGTCACGTACCTGTCGATGATGGTTGCTTACAGGCATTTTTAACAGGAGAGATAAAACTAGATAAACTTAAAATGAGCTAAGATCCGCTAGAAACTATCATCGTTACCTAACGACATAACATGACATCGTAAATTTTAACAACTGCAACACTTATAATGTCTCGAGAATTTTCTTAGGTTAGGCAGTCATTTTAACTCTATCTGATGTGTCCCGTGCCAACTAATGTTACCATGTCTCTATCAAAAGTATGAGACTGATCGGTATAGAACTTCCTCGAAAAACGAAACTTCTAGCTGTTAACTAACCATCAAGAGACAGAAGTGATGCTTTACATGCTTATCACTATATTTCTTCTTTAAAGGGTGTCCATAAAAAAACTAGAGTCATTAACTAACGATTCTCAAAAAAGTAGTACAATAGCAAAAGTTATTTGTATCTGAACATACAAATACAAACATGCCAAATATTTTGCTTTCAATCTATTGATAAATGATAGAGAAAGCGAAGTGAACTGAGTTTGAATAATTAAATTAGTAATAGTTAATATGAACCATCAAAATTCTATCGACACCAACGTCTGTTATTCATGAAAAACTTTAAAAACAAAGATTTAGCCAAAGTGGTAACGTTAACATTATACATTATACACTCCGCAAGCTAGCCCGGTTAGCTTGTCCGCGGGCTGGTCGCACGAGCCTAGTCACTTGACGACGGTCATATTTAGTCCGGAAAAAATCGTTTATTTTCATATAACATGAAAAAACGCAACGAAATTCAACAGACACTTATATGTTTACCGTTCCAGATCATCCGTACTCCGCATTTGTGGTTCTGTGTCCACCGGCACATCGATGTCAACAGCTGCCATTTTTTCTAGAAAGGACGGACGAACACGAACAGACGTCATTTCCGGGTACTGATAAAGCGGCATTATTTGTTTGTTTATTTATTTATTTTATTTTGAGGTCACTACAGTAGGGAAGTAGGTCACTACAAAAAAGACGGAGAAAATGGATCCTTAAAATAACATTTATGTTTAAAGTTACAAGTTTTTTGTTTTTTTTGCTTTTAATCTATTATATTTTA
>JAPZDY010000014.1:8976790-9003442 GCA_029783645.1 Ctenochaetus hawaiiensis | reverse complement strand
ACACCTCAAACTCTTTCGCGAGCATCTCGAGCGCCTCCAGGTATTACATTACATATTACAGTATTACTATTAGGAATCGCCATAGAGAATGAATGGGAGAAATGAGTTTGATGGTGCTCCCGTGAAATCTTTTTAGAGGGCCATAAACAATGACGTCGTGGGCCGGGTCGTAGTTTGGGGACCATTGCTTTAACAACTGTTTCTGGAACTCACAGAGACTTAAGTGAGGCACTTGCCTCGTGTGTGTGTGTATGAGAAGTGTGATATCATACCGTGTTGAAATTGGGGAAGAGGCTGAGCGGTGAGGAGCCATTGACTCTGAGCGGCAGAAAGTGCTCCAGCTGTGCATGAGCTTGCGGCTGGAGGGGTCGACCTGGCAGAGGCAGGGAGCCCAGGAGTGGGTGGACCTGACTCTGGGAGAGAGCACCTGCAGCAGGAGTGATCATATTTGGATAAACACATCAATCACCACAAAATTTGTCTTTAATTCTTTATATTTCTCTATCTAATATTCTAATATATTTCTAATATTCTCTATCTTAAAAACACCTTTGGGTTTGCAAAGAGACGCAAGTCTAAAACTTTTTTTAATTTGAGACCACTAGAGCTGCATATACTCACACACAAAGATGAAGACAGAGTTAAGCACACAGCACATGACGTCAAGATCCATTCCCACAGTGAATGATTCACTCAATAAAGCCTTAATGACTACACTAATAGCAGAGGATAAATAAGGAGAGGCTTTGTGAGGCGTCCTCTGCTTTACAATTCCATAGTTTATCTTACAAAAGTCCCTGGCCCTTAAATACTGCACTGGTGTGTGCAATATTTGTTATTCCAATTCTGCAGAGCATGAAGATTGGTCATTCAACATTAAAAGGAGGAGATGCATGGAGGTTTTAAGTTATCATTGACCAATAGACTGTACTTTTTAATTTATAAAAAATGTATATTTGTTTGTTTTTCATTGCTCACTAATTTTCTGCTGTTTTTTATATTCATTTGTATCTCAATAGTGTTTGTTTTGATGAATCCTGCAGCAATTTGACCATCATATTTAGCTCTGAAAACTCCACATGACCTCTTATCTCATCATGCTTAATTTTGGCTGACCTACATGCTCTCCAACTACTCATGCTTTAAAGAGCACCATGGCATTGACCTTTGTCTAGACCCAGAGTAAACATAAGTGTGCTCACATTAAAATGCAGTTTCTTACATAAGCATGATGATTATAGAATGTTCTGAATGCCTGCATACCGAAGAGTTCTGAGTTTTGTTAATTTAAAAGGTCATGCGTGAACGACAAAAAACATATTTAAATGAATCTCAGTAAGCAGTTGGATCAGAATTCAGTTTCTGTGTGAATGTTTTATTTACTTTGATTGATATATTTTTGTTACAAATGGACAACGGATGGCAAATCACCTTACCAAAGGCAGTAGCTTTAGAAATCAATCATATATTTAACAATAGGAATATTAAGTTTGAAATAAAAGCTTTTTTGTGAAGATTTAGATATAAAGGTAAAACACTTGAAGCTTGAGTTCGTTGAGCAGAAGGAAACTAGATGTTCTTGAAGGTCTTTCCACTTGCAATTTCAAATTGTTTTCAAACCTAGCTTGATTAGACTGGCATTTGCAGAATATTTCTTATATATATATTTACATATTTCTTACACTTTTTTCTTCTATTTTAATAGCTTGACTTGGTATGGATTTGAAATTTGCTGCTACTGAGAGTAGAGGGGAGGTTTGGCCATAGCTGGAGGAAAAATGTCAAGAATAGTTTGATGAGACAGCTGAAGGGAGCATTGGCAAGTAGGAGGAACCTTCTGCACTGAAAAACACAATGAAACTGACTGATGAAGCCAGAGGTATTAACATACCAGATGAGGAATGAAGTATGAGAAATGACTGACCCTAGATTTAGGGGAAATATGAGGAACCCCCATGTGCATGTTTACCCATAGTGGAAATCCCCTCTGATAATGAAATCACGAGAGAAAATCACTTAAATGAAAACGCTTTTACTGCATCACCAAAACACAGAATACCACAAAGTATATTATTCATCAGTACTTGGACATTTTCTCTCAATAGTACAGAGAGTGTACACAGTCAGTCTTAAAGCTTGAGTCTCATGACTTTATTTTATAAAACTAAAAAAAGCACAGCAACAAGAAAGTAATTTCTCCCAGTTTTCTGCTTCTTTTACCTTTATAATTCAGGGTTTATCTCTGGGGATTAAGCAGGTTTAAAAGTCCTTTAGCATTAGCATTTTTTTACTAATCTGGGCCCATATTGAAAATGGTTCTTAAAGCCTGAGCAGAGCAGAGAGACGTGGCAAAGAAAGGAGAGGGGGAAAGAAAAACAACCATTTCATATTCAAAACATGCTTAAAGAAATTGTTTGATAGCTACCACTGAGGGAATACTACAGGCGCTTGATTGGGAGTCACATAAAAAGAGGTTAGCGAGAAATCAAAGATGTTGTGTGGTTCTATGCAGGTGACCTAGTGTTTTCTTTAGAAAACAACTAATGGAAAAGCAGCAGTAGATGTAACACACCACAGCATGTCTTGTTTTATCTTCTCCTGCAGCTACAAATGCCTTGAGGTACTTTTTCTGGCAGTGAATATGACAAGAGTTAAAGCCCTGCCAGAATTTGCTTTAAATCCTATTTAATGTAATCCAAACACATATTTGAAAGTGTAATATAAGAATTAATTTGGAAATATTAAACTAGAGTAAAGCAACGCTAGCAGGTCTGTGAGGTTGTGCTAATACACGGCAGTACTTGGAGCTGAGTGCTAATATCTACATCATAGTCATAATTTCAAAAACAATGCTATCATGCTTATGTTTAGCAGGTATTGTATAATGCTTATGATTATTTGCAATCTTAGTTCAGCATATGCTAATTAGCTCTAAATACAGAGCCCAGCTGTGGCTGATTGGAATGTGACTGGTTGTGCATATTTTTGGTCATAACTCAAACTATGAGACAAATCATAATGTTTACCCAAATGAATGCACCAGATGGAATGTTAAGGAACTTTCAGAGTTACTAGAACTCATTCTGAGGGAGATATGTCTGTACAAAATATTGTGTTACTTCATCTAATAGTGGTTCAGATATTTCATTGCTTGCCAGGGCTTAAAATGGGTCAGTAGTACCCAGTAGTACCTGTAAAAAGTATTTGCACAGTGTATTATTGCTCATTGCATATATTTTCATTGGTTATACAACTACTGCTTATATTGCTGCATCTGCCATCTTTTGTTGTGGCCCCTGCGTCATGCTCTAGTGAAATTTTTAGCATTACTGAGCATGCTGTTGCCAGAGTTCTTCTAACTGTGTGCTTGATTATTTATGCTGTTGAGTCAATAAGCTGTGTGTGTATGTGATAATACTGTATACCATATGTGGCTGACTTGCCAGGCCATACATTGTTGTTAATATAGCTGCAAGCCTGAAGTTGTGAGTCCATCAAATTGAAATGCTACATTCTAGGATTCGAATCACTAAAAACAATGAAGCCTTAAAAAACATTAGCTGGAAAACAGACTGATCAACCAAATAACTTCAGCACAGCAGTGAGGGATTAACCTATGACCTGGACTGCATCACAGTCTTAGGCCTAGTCCACACATACACAAAATTTCACAAACTGCCTGTCTGAAACTCTGAAAGTAGGTTTATATTAGATTCAAAGCCATGAATTCAAATTGTAAAAGACAGGTGTGTAATAAAATGTATGTGTCAAGAAATATTAACCCAAAAGTTTGTAACTTTGTAACAAGCAGAAGACAGAACAAAGTATTGAAATGACATCATCAAAAGGCCAAACTGTATCATAATCTTCATCAAATATACATTATGTTACCAGTTGTGTCATCTTGTTTGAGCACTGTTCATTCTGTTTATTCAGTGAATTACAGACACCCCATGATACCTCTATTTAGATTAGAATTTAAATTGAGATGAGGGATTAAAGCTGATTACTACAGTTTATTTGATCCTGCATGTGAAATATGCACCACAGATCTCCCCGGAAAGCACACATACACAAAAACACACAGAAGTAACATGTGTTTACTGATTTCATTTTGTTTTTTGATGAATGCCAATTTCATTTAAATGTTCCACTAGGACCGTTAATGTACCGCTGATGCCAAAGCATATTGAATTACGTTACACTGCACTGAGAGGAAATAACAGAGTGGCAAGAAATGAGAGAAAGAGACAGAGAGAGACAACCACAGGCTGATGAGAGACTTTTTTTTCCTCTATGCTAGGCTGATGTGCTTAATCTGCCTGTCAGTATGACTTTTGGGGACACTGATTCCCTCTTCTACACAAATCTGAAATTGATCTCATTAATCTCCTACGCATATATTCACAAAACACAGCAGGGTGAGACGTTTAATTAACTGCATTTTGCACTGAACAAACTAGAAACTGCTGTCATTTTTGAGGATTTATATAACATCAGACGACAAGATGAACATGCTTCTAAGGGGGCTTTTGCCTTTCAAGTTACTCATCTCATTTGAGTCAAGAAAGTGTTACAAAACTTTCAAAATGGATTTAAGCTGTGGTTATACTGGTGTCATTAAATCATGCTGAGAATGTGTTAACCAGCAGGCCTCGATTAGTTTTTATTAAAAGTCACTCCTCACTTTAAAGCTTCACAAACTCGAACTCCTGAACTCAATTATTGTACCATAACCTAAAATAAAATGGTTTAGTGGAGGGATTTAGCTAGCTATTTTTAAAATAAAATGACCTTGCAGAAATGGAGGAAAAAATTAAAAACAAAAAAAAACAGCAAAGTTAAGATAAACCTCAACCACGATATCAGGTTTTAGTGTACTGTTTTTTGCTGATTTACCCCACTTACTACTGTAAGGGTAGAATATTCCCATAAACTGAATATCATGTAGTCAACTATACATCTTCCATTTTCTGCACATCTCGGATTAGAGATGTGCAGAATTATTATTATTAGTAATTATTATTATTAGTATTATAGTGTCATTTTGGTACCTACAGATTGACTTCCTAACTCATAAATTTTTCAATGTAAAGAAACTTTAAGTAGCAATATTTATTCTGGTGTTTGTGCTGATCTCATGAAATGTTAATTTGAGTCTAAACTTCTAATGATAAGAAGGACAGGACTGCTAATATTACAAAATAACCTACTCAAGTAACCAGGACTAGCTTCCTCATAGTGGAGCAATAAATACACAACTAGTCATTCCTTAGCATTTGTGTTAATATAAACTGTAACCCAACCAACTACTTTCAGTTTCTAATAATGTGATCCTAGAAGAAATGCACAGTTAATACAAAAGGTAAGCTAATTGGCCAGACATGTTAATGATTGTGGGTTAGAGCAGAAAAACACACACTTGAATCCATTACACTTTAACAGTCCAGAGAGGAAAGTTGCCCTTGTGTCACTTTTGATTTTGCTGCAATAAGTAAGTCCAATTTTTGAAAAATGAACCATTTCCTATTTGCTCATCTATATTCACTTTCTTTATCTTTGCAGGAAGATAGCTCCTTCATGGAGGCTGTAGGTCACAGCAGTCAACCTTCCCGTATTGAGAAAGGGATAAAAGATTATGAGCTGGAGAAATTATGGCACCTTAAAAAAACTGGGGGAAAAGCTTAATCTCTATTATTTCCAGGATTAGCCTCTGGGTGACTCAACATCACAGCAATCACAGAGGGAAGGAAATGGCATCTTTTCATGAGGGGTGGAAAGAAGGGGGGATGAGAGGCTTTCATAGCAGCAAATCAGAGCGAGAGCATCAGAGGAAAGGCTGCTTTGGCTCCTTTCATGGTGAATGCATTGCTCAGGATCAGCTGTCTGAGCCAGATTCTCTGTCTTCAATCTGAACCAACATGGTGGTGTCGAGGCATGCTCTCATTTCTGGTACCTATCAAACATCCACTGATGAGCTTCCTCTGTTGGGTGTTACTGCTTTGAGACATTAACACCTGATTTATTTCCTCATTTTACTGAATTTAATGTAAGAAAAATGTAAAAAATGTTGCTTCACTATTACCGTGTAAATATGTCAAATAAATTATGCATCCTTGGGGACTGATTTGAACATGGAAGCAAAATCAGTAAGAGTAACAGAGAACAGGGACAATGCAATGCTAAGAAAATATATAGCCAGATGAAATGTAGATGGAAAACTGGAGAAAATGCCGATTTTTGCTCCGCAGTGGTTATTCCCTCAGGCTTGTTTCAAGTCCAGAATCATTTTATTTATTATCTGCACTCCTCTATACAAATTAGTGCAGAAATGTAGTGTTTAGCCTATTGTAGCTAACCATTTTCATAACATCAACTTTTTAAATGACCTAAGAATAACAGTACAGTACAGCTGTGTGACAGTGCATATTTCATGGATTTTAAGTATATTATTTAAGTAGTTCATTGATTCCTTGGTATTATTCAGCACAGAGAAAAGAGGAAAAACACTTATTCATAAATCATGCACTACTTTTGTATTTTTGAAAATAGTATTTCGGTTTCATTGTGTTGCTACAGCTGATTACTTGTGTTACGTCAGGACAATCTCAGCTTCAAGACAACCTGTTAAATCAGCAGGAGAGAACAGAGAATATTGTCATTCACTATGCTGTCACAACTGTGAAGTGTCTACAGGAGCAGATCAGAAAATCCCACTATGTCTACAATAATCCTAACAAACACGGAACAGCATTAAGTCATGCCAAATGATTCAATCAAACAGACAGGATTAAGGACTAGTAAATGTGGAACTGCAACACTAAAGTCTTCTAACAGAGTTTTGCTGATAAGCCTGCAAAACACATCATCAAATAATGAAAATTGAATGGTGTGTTTCCTACTCCATAATAGCATGAAGCCCACAGCTTTCTGACTCATAAAACAGAAGTGGTTACTGCACTGTGCTTTTGCGGTAATGATGATGCCATTCACTGCTTACACAACAGGCAGAGAGCTATGATGAGCTCTGGAGGATGAATTAGCATCCATTAAAACTGCCATTGACAGCCCCGCTTAGCTCCCTCCATTGGAAACAAAACGGCAGAGAGTGAAAGCCTAATTTCCATGATGGCTTAAAAAGCTGCCCCCGCCTTGCACTGTATGGTCTTTAAATAAATCATCTTTATTGTGACAAAGTACATTTAGGCCACGACTGGTGGTCAACAGACAAATTCTCCCGCTGGCTGTCACCGTCTATTTAAACTCACACAGCTGCAGCTGGCAGAGCCACCGGCTTCATAAGAATTTATACCTGCAGGGAAACATCCAGCCCAGATCAGGCTCCCCCTGGTAATCTGTCCTACTTTCAACTGGAGCACTGTGGGCCCATTTTCACCCCAGGGTCCATAAACTTCTATTGAATTTGTTCAAGGTGAAATCCAGGACTAGTGTCCTCTGGTTGAAGAAAAATCACAGGATACTGTGATTACTTTGCAAAGGACACAAGCTACAGCAGCTCTTAGTGTCCTCACAGGAGAATTAAACTAAAACAATCAAGAGTCATAATTCATAATATGCACAATTTTTTCATCTGCAATACTGACAGAAAACAGCACAACAGCTAGCAAATGCAGTGCATCAACCAGAACCTCACAGAAGGCTTTCAGCTTGCTGTGACTTTTAGTAACATTATTTCCACAGAGTTTTTAACAGCCCTGTTGGTATGTTAAGAAAGTAATATACTTATTATGTTCTGGTGAAGCATCATTTGTGTTACTTTCACTATGATCTTTCATTTTTATGTCAAGAAGACTAAATTATTTAAAAACAGGAATACACAAAAATCTACACATGCAGTACATGGCTGTTAAAATTTTAAAATCAAATGTGTTTCTTGCCATGAGGGATAAACCAAGTGGTGATAATAGTGATCTGCTAGGACATGATCATGAATGAATGAATCAGTGCAGCACAGATAGAACAGTTTGTTGTGTTGTTTTTTGCTCCCTATCCGACCCTCTGCCCCTTCATAGTGTTTTGCACATCTGAATCGAGCACTCTTTAAATTAACTGCTGCCATCTGCTTGAATAGAGATAAGCCTGAGTCCAATCAGATCTGCTGAAAGGCAGCCAGCAGATGTGCAGCACATACTTATTGATATTTAAAGTCTGTCACAGCTTTATCCGCCCCATGAACTGAGTAATTAGCAACTTTCTGTCTCGATGCTTCTCTCTGGCTGCCTGCCTGGTGGAGTGAGTTTGAAGTAGCCTCTATTAAGGGCTTCAGAAATCAGAATCACAGGATCTTTACTTACTGGTGCATCTCTAAAATTGTTTATCAGAGACACATTAATGAAGACAAGCAACAATCAGCAATATTACTAGGTTAGAAAGAGCACATTCTAGGGCTCTTTAGTTTAGTCTGGTTGCTTAAGGACAGCAAAAAGATTAATGCTCCAAAATGACTGCTCCTTAAATCCCTCCCTGGGACAGTGATTACTTAGTCATAACTTACTAACTAAGCTTTGGCTTGGTCCACGTGGAAAAGTGTGGATGATGCTGCAGTAAAAATTTACAGAATAGATGACTTTTTAGCCTTTTCAAAAGCAAAATTAATATAGCAAAAATGTCTTTATCTGCTATTACCTGAACTGCATTTGCTGGCATTTCAGGTTAATTACCTAATTAGCTTGTGGCAGTGTGTACAAGCTAGTCTTGGAAGCTAGTGTAAAGGTAAAAACACACCTAAATTAAACAACAATAAAAAAAGGTTGCGTTTTCACCATCAAGTATTTAAGAAACCCTTGACAGAGTTGACAACTTTTTTAACAGCAAAGTACTGCATTTCAGCAGCTGATATTCAAGGGTCTTTGAAATAGCTCATTCCACAAAATGCTTGAAGGAAAATTGTTGATCCTCTTAATATATTACGTTGGTTAAAATTCAGGTATTACGGAAAAGTGTGAAAGCTAACAAAATCATGCTTACATCAAGACAGTGTAATACATGAATCTTAATAGAGAGCATTTCAATTTGCAGTCAACATTTTTTGGCAATATGATGTCTCCTGACAGCTGCATATTTCAGCAGGTTTGAATTTTCTGCTTGATTTTCGAGGCACGTTGCTGGATTTGGAAGCACAGTATTTTCATTCAAGTCAGCATTTCAGCAAATACCAAAACGTGAATGCATTTTGCTGACAGATTATGTAGTTTATGTGTGTGTGTGTGTGTGTGTGTGTGTGTGTGTGTGTGTGCATGTATTCATATGAGCATTTTAAATGGAAGCAAGTGCAACGTTTGAGCCAGTTAAGACTTTCTGTTGCAAAGGACCTCAATTATTTGTCATCCCTTTTAAGAGATTAATTTTTAAGAAAATGAAAATGCTTGAGTTAGCAGCTGGTCATGCACAGTAGCCAGCAGGAAGAAGAAATACAGCAAAGCCAAATGCACACAGGTCAAAAGTTGGTAACTGTCCACATCTGAAAAGAATTTTTTTTGACTATCCTTTTAGTTTAGGTGGACAGCAGGGTTCAGACAGAGGCAGAGCCACAGGCTAATAAACTCCAGTTTGAAGGACATGGAAGGTGCATCAGTGCCAGTGTACTTGAGAGTTCATTCCCAAAAGGCAGTGACACAGAAATAAACTGCTTCAACAGAACAAATTGTCATTTTGCCAGAGTGCTGGATCCCATTTAGACTGACTGTTTAGTTTTGTTGTTGAACTGGATATCCTTTCTTCATATCACAGAACTCTGCCCCAAGAGGACTCTGTCAGGCAAGTGCAAATGAAAACCAAGCAGAGATGAGATACAGGACTTTTAATGGTCTAAAAATTATACAAATTCACTTCCCATGATGTTCTTTTTAATCTTGAATGCGCTCAGTAAAACACATGGCAATCTGCCCATTAATTGTGATTATTTCCCATCTTAGGTCTGATGAACTAGGGAAAAAAACCCAACAAAAACATAATGCAAACACAAATCTTCAATAAAAACACAGCAAAATTCAGTGACTACTTAAATTAAATTCAATGATAATCACTTTCTCATATGTATATCCTGACTCATCTGCAGAAAATCTAAAAAAATGCAACACAAGACAGCTACAATGGATGCCAAATAAAGCAAAATTAGATGTGTGAATAGCAATCAGGCTACTCTATGTTCACAGTGCAGGCAGAGTTCTAAAGTATTCCTCTAGTAAGTGCATGCAGGACAGGTAGCATTATACAGTCTGATGGCTGTTGACACAAAAGAGAGCCTCAGACCTCCCATCCTGCACCTTGAGAGGATGGGGATGATTGTTTAGAGTTCAGTTTATCCTCCCTTCTGTTTCTAACTCCATGCTGTGCAGGCTCATCATTTCTTTTCTTTTTTCTGAAGTTTATTTATCCCAACATTGATGCTGGCTCTCCAGACAATAGTGCACAGGCCACTACTGTTAGAATGTGTTATGCAGTCTGTTGCATGTACTCAGAGCCCTTACTATGTGTTTGGACAAAACATAGAGCAAATTTTAGAGGCTGCATAATTGCATAGAAAAATGACTGGATGCAAAGTTTCTTGGGTTAAATGCAAAGATGTGTCTGCAGGAATTCAATGTGTTTCAGTTTGGATAAAAAATGTTTGTGTGGCTTTATGAATCTTCAGGAGAGAGAGATTGTAGGGACATATAACAAAAAGAACCAGACTTTCTGGTGAGTTCTGAGATCAGTAGGTTGCTGAAATGAACACAAATGTATGCAAAGACGCACTGCCACACACAAGTATTGGCTGGGAAGATAAATTAGGGTAATAGGGAAGGAAGGCCAAGGGTCCAAGAGTCATATCTGATAGAAAAAAGTTTACTCAATTTGCCCTGTCCTTATTCTTCCTCAGTATTTTCCCAACGGTTGGCCTCCATATATATATACACAAATAGCTCCTATAAAATCTATGTCATACTGCAGGAGGTCATACTTCTGCAATGTGTTGTCAAAATTGTGCCTGCCCTTAAATAACCTCATTTTCCAATAGTGATTTAATGTGCTTTACTATGTGAGGAAAAATAAAGAAATCTGTTTTTACTATCATACAAGCCACCAAGAAGGTGATGCAATCTGTAATGCATTGAAAGAAGCATTTAGTTTCCAACAGTCAGCCTCACATTGCCCCCTGAGATCTCCCTCAATCACTGCTGTTGACAATGGTCTAAGGCTGAACTGTAACAGATCCCTGCTCACCAGTTATCTTAAGGCCACATTAGCCCTTGGCAAATTCAGAATGTAACAGAAATCCATGGCATGTGTCTAAACCATTAAAATGACTTAATGTAGCTGGTCTTGGCATGGAGCTCCATTCCCAGGATACATTTGGAAAAATTTTGCCCTCATTTTAATGCAGGATGTGAGTCACTCTAAGCTCTACATGTACAACCAGAAATTTGATATGTGAGGAGAGAATGATGGCACAAATCTTTTGCTTTTGATGTTTTTAAACTCAGCTAAACTACTATTAAAATGTTTATTACGTATTCAAATTAATCAGCACATACAGGATCAGTCAAAGAAACTGACCTCTTTGAATGTCATATATTATGAATGTTAAAAGACTTAGGATTTAGAAGTAATGACACCAATCAAATTCTTTATTAACATGATCAACTCAACCTCATAAATGTATTCAAAAACTGCGCATAGGGTTAAGTGGAAAAGCAAGTTGACCTTTGTGTCTGAAATGGAAGATGACATTCTGTGCATGACTGATAATTTTGATTACTGACTAGGAAAGTAAAATTAGGTTGGAGTTGATCATATAGTGCTTTAGATAAGAACCCTAAAAGAACATTAGTCAATGCATTATCCTCTTTAGTGACTGAAACGAGTTTGTGTGTTTGTGCCTGAACTGCTACAGTCATTACCAGTCAGCCTAATCAAACTCACTGTCAGCACTCTGTAATGACTGACTGGGGCCGTCAGTCTCTTTTAGCACAGCTATGGTAAAGGAGAAAGTGCCAGCCTCTACAGAACTAGCCTAAGGTTTTTAAAATCACACAAATTTGAAGAAGATGCCACATTTACTTCAGATTATTTGCACAGTGTAGTGAAATGGGTTCTTGACATAAAAAATGTAAAATGAACATACCATGAAAATAAGGTCATCTGTTTTCATATCAATACAAGTATAATCACAGAGACAAATAAGTGTCTGAAATCAGTGTCAGCTTTATTTATCTGTGTTGAACTGTAAAAACATGGCTCCATACTGTTGACGGTTGTTTCAGATACCGCTGTGGCACAAATAAGTTAAAATGATCCCACTGACACCAAGAAAATGACTCAAAGAACAGTAGCCTAATTAAATTTGTTCTCCAAGATAATCTGCACTATCAGTATTGGAATTAAAACCATACTGTGACATACTTATTACCCTACAATTAGAATAATGAGTCATTAGCGCTGCTGGATGGTAAAATCGATCCCAACAGGAAAATTAATGGTCCCATCTATAACGACTCATGAACTTTTGTCTTCTCAAACATTTTGAAAAACTTCTCCATAACATATTGGCAAAATGGCAACATGCTTTCTCTATCTATCTGTTTCCTTCCCATGGAAAAGATTTACGCCATATAACTAAAATGATGCATCATAATCATACTCGATTTGCACTCTTAAGTTAAACATTTAATCCCTAACAAATGATTAAGAGTAAAAGAAAAAGGGATTACTTAAGCCATAAACAAAATATAATTTAATGTTTCACTCTAATAGTTAGTTTTAACTTTAATGAAGCATGAACTTTAATGTTATTATGCATACTGCACAACAGCTAAAGACTAAAAAGGTTTTGCTTTTCAAGATCAAGTTAGTAGTTCACATTTAGCTAATTTACTTGTTAACTTAGCTCTATAGGGAAAAGAGTGGTAGAAGCCAAACAAATGGGAACATTTTAAAAGTGAACAGTTTACTGGTAGCTAATGACTGAAACAATGTGTACAAATATCTGTCATAAATATTCAATTTGTGCTCTAATATAAATGTTTAACCACTTTGGATAGGGTGTTTATCAAAGATACTCTTTGTAAGATTTAAAGCTTCTATATGGTAAAATGTTACAAGACCCGAGGATTAAAATAGCACAGATCAAACACATCTGCACTTCATAACAGCAAGCAGTAAGGGTTGGTTTGCGGGTAATTTGTAACCTGCAACAGTTTATTTTGAGCTGATCAAACAACTGTCATTTTTTTATGGGTAAAAGCAATTCTATTGTGTTTTCCACCTTGCATGTATACCAAATATTTTGTATTTGTCCATTAAGTCCATTGCAGACATTGGTTTCACCTGCTTCAAGGGGAAATCATTTGAATTTAAGGTAATGCTGAGAATCTCTGAACACAAAATTACCAAAACCAGTCACCATGCAGCTGTACAGGACTGTGAGTTTTATCGCTGGTGTCATAATGCACAAAAACAAAGCTCTTAATTTATGTTACTACAAATTGTACTCCTGGTGTGTTGTATTTTAAATGCTTTATCCAATTTAAAGCAAAGTACTGGCAAGAGAATACAAACACTGCCATCGTAACTCCTCCAGTTTCTGCTGCATTTTATGTCTATTTTGTACACAAGAAGTAGAGACAGGTATGATAAATTTGTTCTTTATCCTAAAATTTTTACACATCATTGCATTTCTTGCATGTCATACTGAGAACAGAGAATGAGATTTATATACCTAAGCTATGACTGCAGCCTCAGATGAAGCTCTTGACGAGGGGTGGAGGGGTGGGGACAACTGCAGCATGGCCACCAGGCAAAACTCTACAGTTATCTCCTCTCCAACTGTTTCTCTTTGATCTCTCTAATCTGCCATTTAAAGAAGAAAGCATCCAGAGTTTTCGCACAGACACTCATGAGTATTTCCAGTCAGGCACACAGATGGTGTGTATGGTGTGTATGTTTCCATAAGCAACTAATGTGTATCACTGAAGGCATACATATGGATATTTAAACCTATGCTTTGTGTTATGCTCATTCTCATTAAATAAACATCTTTTGCCTACATTTATCCAAAATTAAAAACACATGTAGCTAGAGCTGCAACTTACAATACTTCAATGCAGATTTATTTTAAATATTTATAATTAGTTTTTTTTACTTTATCTATAAAATATCTGAGAAATGGTCAAAACTGCCCATCACAGCTTCTCAGGTCAGAGTAAAATGTGTGGTCTAATCAGCCCTTAAAAACCAGGACTGGGCAGTAAAATGGTCTTAACAGGGCATTGCAATAAAATTAACATAATTTATTTCTGCTGTGTTGATACACAGGGTATGAAGTGAGTGGAACTCAGTGAAAATGATGGGCACAAAAAGTCACTTTTGCCTCTCTGCCTCTGCTCTCTGTGTTGCTGCCTGTTTGCACAAGGGCAAGGCTGAGTTCCCTCAGCGCTTTACCCTTTGAGTGGAAGACAAGAGCAACTGTCTTAAAACGGACGAGATAAGCGATTGCTAGTGCCACATTATGGCATTGTTCTTGTTTAGAAAGTGCCGCACAATGTTTAAATAAAACTACACACCATCGCTGATGTGTTACACATCACACAATCACACCCCTTTTGCTATCTGAAAAATGTCACATTGGGTTGCATTCTGGTGTTGTCTGGTTCAGTGTAAAAAAGCAAAGACGGGCCGTCATTGCAGAATAGTATTGCTGGATCCCTGTGTACTAAATGTTAAGAAATAATAATGTCATTCTACTTTTTTTATTTAAAAAAATACTCTGTAGTTTACTAATGATTTACTGTAGTTTCCTTAGATTTCCGATACTACCAGGATACTTTACAAACTAGCATCATTATCAAATTGCACATATGTTGTGATAAATATTGATATTGATCAATATAGCAAATATATATTGTAATAATACTTTTTGCCATGTAGCCCAGCCCTAATCTGTAGTGACATAAAACAGAGAAAGGCAGAAAATTCTCACATTTAAGACGCTGATGCCAACGACTTTCGGCAGTTTTGCCTTAAATGTACCAAAAGCAAATGATTAAAAGAAATTAAGGTTCATTTTCTTAATTGCTGCTCTTCATGGTTTCAACTCTGCATGAATATTGACTCTTGTTTATTCTTTAGTTTGTATCAATTCATCTACATGTCTAACTACAAACTTTGAGACTGGTGTATTGTCTATATTCTTCCAGTGTGTTTGTTTAACTTAGCAAAATGAAAATGATTCTAAATTTAAAAACCCTAAATGCAATCAGCACTTTGCTCCCTTAGCTGGAAAAATCATAACACGATTGACTAAAAATCCCCACACAGCCTTTATCTTAAACAGGCTCCAATTATACAAGCTAATCTGGGCATATTTCCCTGGGGAAGCAAAGACATAATTGCCAGCAATCTGCAGAGTGATATCAGTGCTGTTCTTGTGTGGCTTTAAAATGACTGGACACATCTGGGAGCAAAAGTGTTGTATTGGTCTTAACTCCACACTTGGCTTCATCAAAAAGGGTCAATTAGAAAAACAAACAGGCCAGGGACTCATTTTGGATGCAAAGGAACTGAGAGAGGGCAGATGGTAGGCAGGAGACTGAGCCTGCCCTTGAGCAATGATGTAAAGTCATTGTTGTAAAACACACTTTGACAAGGAGAACTCACATGCATTAAGCCAGCTGGATTCACAAATACATCAAGTCTCAAGACAAATAAAACCTGACAAAATCTTAGCTACTTTGAAATCTAACATAAATAAATTATGAAATATACATTTATTTTAAGAGTAAACAAACAGCCTTACCAAACAGCATCTCCACGTGTTCTGTGATTCCTCTACTTGCTGCCCTCTCTTGTTTTTGACTTATGCCTCTCCTGCCAGTTTATCTCCCATCATAGAAGTTGAACAAAAACCAACAAAGTGCCTCCTTGCAGATGACCTTCTCTCCACTGTGTTTCTCTTTCCACCACTTTGAGTCTCTAAACTGAGGTGAAATGGCAGCCCTTTCTCTGTCAATGACACATCTCAGCTGTGATCCAAAGTGCCGCAGCTAAAGAACGGTACATATGTGCTTCAATTAAAAAGCTTCATGCTCTGCTGATCAAGCTGCCCTTTATGAGGCGAAGAAGAGAGCGAAGCAATTTGAAGAGCGGCAGAGAGAGAAAAGAGATGATGGTGACAGTCTGAAGAGCAAGTGTGTATTCTTCTCTGTGTGAGTATGTAAGAGAGAGCGAAGAGCGAGTGAGAAAGAGGGGGAAGAGAGAGAGAGAGCTGGCAGAGGACTGGCTATTAACAACGTGACATCCCACCTCCCTCTTACTTCTTCTTTCCAGCACCATTTTCTATTCAGGGTTCACACCTGCACGCTCCCTTAAGGACCCTCCAATGTAATTTCCTTCCTGGCATTACTTGACAACAATAGGCATCATTTATCAATCTGTTTCTATTCTGCTTACAGTCCTGCTTCATATGCAGCTGTGCTATGTATTTATCAACAGCAGGCACAAGGGAGAAAAATATTTAAAAGCTTTTAGTCCAGTCCAAATGAAACACTTTATATGTTGACATTATCAACAAAACAGAAATTATTTTGGGTCATACTGCAGTCTGGTGTTTGTGATGATTGATTGCAAAGCCCTCTTTGATTAGAATCAATTATTTCAACACTCCTGTTTACATTTCCAATAGGTTAATCAAAAGACCTGAATCACTCATGCAGCACAAAGTCATTATTTTTTTCATCACCAATTCAGTGTGACTGTTATAATCAGTATCATAATTAATCTACAGTGGATATGAGTGGAGCTCAAGTAAGCCAGAGTTAGTTTTAAATTACCTGTTTTTTCCTACATAATACCTCATTTTTTCACTACTATGAATCTGAAAGTAGCCACATATGTCACACAGTGCGAGAAAAGACTAAGATTAATCAGTATGTGGAAGTGATAACGTGAAGCCATGCAAATGTTAGGGTGTGCACAAGTTGTTGACTGGTTGATTAAACATTGCCACCTTTGGTAAAAATAAAGGTCAGTTAAACCTGGAAAGCCATAACTATTTTGCTTCTGTTTTTTGATGCATTATCAAAAGACCCCCGTAAAGGGACTGCATTCTTTAACAAGGTACAAAAATCTAAATCATGGAAGTTTAGCAAACTGATAGTTTAGCTCTTTCCCCTCTCAGTGCTAATTTAAAGTATTTGAGATTAAGCTAGAAAGCAACCAACAGCATGAAGCTCTAACAGAGTGTTTATTTTAATGAGCAGGTGGGAGACATTATTGTTTACCTAAAAGCTTGCTCATTTTGCTGACTAATCTGTCTGTGATTACTCTAAAATCACTCTGCAGAGCAGAGTTTGGTTTTGAAATCTGTATTGCCTTGTCATTCTCCACCACCATGATGCTATCAGGCCATTTTATGGCTAAATAACAGCATATCTTTTCATTTAGAAAAATATTTACTTTACATTATAACATTAATTGTACATAGGATGCTCTTGTGGCCCACTGGGATTAAGGTGCCCACCATGATTCATAATGTTCATGTTTGGAGTCCAGCTAGAGATCATTATGGCATATTGGTCTTCACCATTAAGTGGAATGTTCCCTTTAAGAGAATGCATATATGTAGCAAAGTTTAGGTGTTGGACTTTCCTGGCAAAAAGTATGTTTGGTTTGTGCATTTACAGCTTTTAGGTAGGTACATCGCATTTATTACAGCTTCTTACAGCATTCAAGTAAACAATTCGTTGTCCATTTTCAGTCTAGAAATGTTCTTAAATACTATTCCCTCTTAAAGGTGTATACTTTAACCTTAATATTTAGTGGATGAAAAAAAGGAGAGAACTTTAGAGGAATGACTCTTGTACTGAGAGGTTGACTCCTTCCAGAAGCACTTAACTGGATATTTGTAGAGGCAGCACAGAGGCTTGTATGCAACGCTGTGGACAGTTCTTCAATGCATTGTTATTCATTCCACAGTCACTATAATCACTTCAAATAAACACAATTATTATCACAGTCTGTACTCTGAAAACCCTGGTCTCAAATGTCATACACAAGACACATAGACACAAACACAGACACACAAACTAACACACACACATGCACGCTGCTTGTGTCTGCCCAGTGTGCCCCTTGCTGGCTCCTTGTCCACTTGAATAAGTGTGGTGTGGAAGCACAACACTGACAAATCCTGACAGTTTTACACTTGATTTCAGGCTGCTGCATTCAAATGAAAGTGCAAGGAGGCAGCCTCGAGCTGAATGGTTGTGTGTTGACTACACGTTCATGTATGGCTGTAAACCTACTGAACACTGGCTCTGCTACACACCTCTGTTTACCTACATAGTGTATGTATATAGGTGTATATGTATGTGTGTTTGCTCTGTAATTCACCCGTCATAATACACTTTTTTTGCATTTTAACAGTATCATGACCATTTGAATATATAGGTTAGTTTTCATAATAACTACACCACTTTAATGAATGTAAAAAAGATTAATCCAGTGTTTCGCACGTTTGTTTCCAATTATTCAAATGTATTCACTGAGTCTTCAGCTCACGTGACTCTGCTTTACATGCAAGATAATGACTCATGCTCTCACAAACACAACCCCAATGCACTGCAATCCAGAATACCAAAAAAGCTATTTATTTGCTTAATTTGAGTTTTGCTTCCCAGCAAATCCTAGACCTGTAATGCACTGTAAAAGACACAGTCATATATGCTGTAAAACAGGTTTCTGCTTTAATGCTATTAGTCCCTGAGGGTTTTGGTGCCAGATCTGCTAGCCACTGTGTCAAAACATATCACACTTTTCTACTCTGGGTTCAGCTTACTGCAGGCCTTCAGACAGTGCAAAATGGACATTAATGACAGATCAAGTGACATCTTAAAAATGGCTGCTTTTGCTGAGTATCCTCTGCTGCATGAAACGAGGCCAAGCAGCACAAAAACTCCAGCTGATAAACGTCCCATTTCACAGCTCGCACGGTATATTTCAGCATGCGTGTTTGTGTGTGCTTATATGCCTGCAGACAAGTTCCTTTCATGGTTGTTTTAATGATACCATGTATCTATTGCACGTTGCCATACAAGGGAAGAAAAAATGTTTCAACCCTCAGAAAAGCACTAAGCCAAGTGAATCTGCAGTGCTCTATTTAGAATATTTAGAGGTTTTTCTTTTAGTGAGGGAAGGCTTTGTTCCACAAAGAATGAAGACTTAATTTTCCCTTTCAGTGAGAAAATTGTTAGAAATGGTGCAGGAAATGTTGTAGGTCACCTCTATGACTGGCATTGTGAAAGTTTTACTTTAAAATCAAATATAATAAGAGTGGAAAATCCAAGTACAGGGAAATTTGATTACTTTAAAATTTAGACCTTTTAGGTGTGGTGGTTCATATACGAGGGTATATGGGAAAATACAGCAAAGGATACGTATCACAAGTACGTATAGGCTAACCTGCACATCTTGCAAGTAAACTGGCAAGCATGATGTCAGAGTCTTTCATGTAATTCTTGACTGATGATTTAGGGCAATACCTTCTCTCAGGCAATGGTGATGGGCCTAATGCTTTGCAGGGTTCTTTTCAACCTCATCTGCTATGGTTGCAGATCCATCTTTTATAATACTCAAAATTGTCTATTTCACTGGTTTTCTGGTTTATTAAACAGACTTTTTGCAAAAATGACAATAATTGATATATATATAGCAAGAGAGAGAGAGAGAGAGAAATATAGATAGATAGATACAGATAGATATAGATTATATATAGACTATATTGCAATACAAGACACATATTTTTTCTTTCTGTAACCATGTGCTGCCCTTCAGGTCCAATGTTAAACTCAATTTTTAAAAAATTCCTTTAGAAGCAATACACATACTTATTCTGTATGTCAGCTTTTACACATGCCTCAGTGTGCAGTGTACACACATATTATATTCTTTATGTATGACACAAACACACATCATACAGAATCATACAAAATTTGGAAATGACTACCCCTGAGCTGAAACAACCTCACAGAGAACCATCGTATTAAAACCTCTTTTCATTTGAGCAATCTCTTCATGAGGCTAAATAAAGAGAAGGAACTGGGTATTATTAGGCTGGTTTAATCGAAGCAGTGACTGAATTATACTAACAGTCACCTTAATTGACTTGGCTCGTCCTCCTTTTCTCCTCTCTGCTGCCAAATAGGCAACCGGAAGAATAGGTTTATGAGACACAATATAAAACCTGGTGTTTGTGTGAAAATGCGTAGGAATCTTCCTTCCTATCTGTTGACACAGTTTAATAGAAGATCTGCTAGGTTGCCATTTTCTGCCTGAGGAGTATTGTTGAATCCAGTAACGAGTCTTGCTGTATGTTAGTGTATCAACTACCACATTAACTAGAACTACAATACACTTATCATTGGAGGTTTTCTGTTAATTAGGTATGAAAATGGTTTTGGTTCAAGGACACTAATAGAAAAATGCATTCATGTGAGAAAAAGTGTGAGTAAATATACATTTTTATATTACCCACAGTAATGTCAAACATTATATTGTCATGTATATTCTTTATTATCACTGATTCAATATGCATATGACTTTTTAAAATCAAAACGTAATCTGAACCCAGGTCTGCTCTTTGTCTCAGGATAATGAGGTGAATATACTAAAATTTTCAACAGTTTGTCAGACAAAACAAAACATCCAAAGAAATAAACTCTAATTTCCAGGCACTTAAGATGTGTATTTTTCACATATTCTCATAGTTATATCAATTACTCATGAAAAAAATAGTTGCAGGCAAAAAAATGACAAAGGAGGACGGGACATAGGAAAATAAAATGTACTCTGTCTCTCTGAGGGACAAATGACAGGCTATATATTTATCTGTGATCTAGGGCTATTTTCACTCCAAAAAAACATTTTAAGGCTATTTTTAGTTACTTTAGGTGTTGGTGCACTGCACAGTTTGACTGAACTATTGTCAAATTCACAACCACCCAAAGAAAATGAATAAAATGCTGTAGGGTTCATTTTTACAGTTCGAACATGGCAAGTGTGAAATCACTCTGTGCCCCATGTGGGGAAACAAGAGGCAGTTCACCCTAAGGGACTGACACAAGCTGCCCATGAGCGAGTTTCATCTCATCAATCAGTTAATGGAGGAGATGGCTCTGACACTGTGGCCCGCAGCAGGTTGGATGTTTAAACTCTGTGCTGATGATGCTGATGTACACAATCAAAACATGTGACACACTAAAAATAACATGCAGTAATAAATGATAAATGGTGTTTTTTGGCAAAAGCCTACATCAAAACAAAATCAAATAGGTTTAAAATAAATGCAGTGGTGGTAATTACTGTTGGAAGTCAACACCACTTCACTTGCAGTAAAATGTAGTAAATTCTGTACTTCTGTAGACACAATTTTCCCTTGTTTTACAGAAATGTGTCAGTAAGGGAAGCATTTTATCTAAGAGAACAAATTGCTCCCTGCTGGCTCGCTGGCAAACTGGAGCAGAATGGAGGCCACAATCAAAAGACCATACTGACTTTCTCTGTTCATCACGGCAGTGTAAGGCACTCATTTCATTCTCTGGATAATAAATCTCTGCAGTCAGATAAATATGCCAACACAGTTTAAATGGCTACTGCTATCCACATTCAGACAAAAACACTTACCCAATTTTATACGACAAACTGAAATAAATCTAAGCAGGGTTTGAGTATGAACTGTGTTTACAAGGAAAAAGTGACAAAACAAAGTCAATTTAGAAATTACCAGTTCTTTTTTATGCTGTAAATAGATGTTGTCCTTTAATGCATTGCACCAAGAAAATGAAGGAGCTGTTTACACATAGTAGCAAAAACAACAACATACTGAGATGAAACAGTACAGAACTGAGCCAATATTCACAGATTCAACAAGTACATGACCTAGCCTGAAGTATTAATACTAGGTTTAACCCTGAAACCCATTAGGACTATTTCACTTGTCATAGTGGCAAAAGAACATTTAACCAATAAAAAAATTGAGGATGGTTCCTCTCTAATTATACAACTAACTACAACACATTGTGAAAGTTGGATTTAAAAGCAGTTTTTGTCTGGATAAAAAAATGTGTCTTAATATGGTGAAGATGCATGTAGAATGCTTAGGGATCTAAAAAGCAATCAGATTAGTTTGACAACATCTGGAGATCTGATCAGACTCACGTTTTGACTGATTTCAACCAGGTGTAAATTACGTATTTATATAATGAATCACAACATTCACAAGGACAATTGTTTCTCTCATTTGACCAGAGATGCACCAAATCTACTGAGAAGTCCACAAGTCCTGCCTAACACACTCAAATTCAGTCTAAAAAAAGATGGGATAACAATAAGTATTGATATATGAATACATCAATACAGTAAGTTACCTAAACAGCTGGCTATCTCCTCAGAAAAACATTTAAATATTAAGATAAAGTATTCATTTTTATTTTAGTATTTTTTTTTTCATTTTGGTCTTGATATGGCTTCATGCTGTGTTTTGAAGCTAATACTTATTAATAGTTTATAAACAGTCATCCTCGGACATCTGTTTGTAAAAAAAAATTGTCACAAATAAACAAAAAATGTTCTAAGTACATAAATACAACCCAAAAATGGGAACCATGCACCTATACCAATTCTATTCTCATGGTCTGAATCAGTCTCTTACTTTTTAAGTGTGAATGATGATGTGCAAAAGCTATTATCCAACACAGAAAAAGTCAATACCATTTTGATGATAACAAAAATGAGGTTGAAGTGAGAGAGAAATTAAACAATGGATGAAGTAATAATTTAATTTCATGCACCATGTTAGATTGTAGAGTTAAATATGTATGATAAGTCTTCAGGGAGAGACAGCCTCATAAATCAACATTAAAAAGAGCCATTTTATTGGCCAGTTGTTCATTACAGGCTATTTTTTCACAGTGCTGATTGATCAAGCTGGTCAGCGTGGTAGAGTGACACAGGTGTTGGTGAGTGAAGGTGATTAATGGCCCCTCGTCAAAACAGGTGTGCAAAAAATGCTTGGAAAAGGCAAGGGCTCTTCTGGAATAGTAAACATTTACTGAATGCACACCGACTCTTCATGGTTTGCAGATGTGAACATTTGCATTACTGTGACAAAGAGGAAGTATACTACAAGTGAAAATAAACAAACAAGTAGCTAAACAAGGTGTGATAGGTATCAGGGAAAGACTAATTTTCCTTTTTTCTTTGTTGCCATAACACCAGAAAGCACAACCTCAAGAAGAAATATTTTTTTCTGACAGTTTACAATGGCTCTTTTCTCTGCTTTTATTAGATGATGCAGTACAAAAGCCTATAGCAGTATAACGGCAAGAACAAGTATCCTTGTTGTGACATAACAGTACTTAAATTTTTAGCAGGTTTTGGGCAAAATTTCTTGATATGAAACTATTTTACCAGCACAAGGCTAAGAAACAAAGCACTATATGTTGCTGCCAGTTGTAAAAAGGCTCTCTATGGAGGAAAAATTGATTAAAATGCTGCAGATGAGAAAACAACAGAACCACTGACAATACAACAGCCCTGCAGTAAATATCAATTTGAAGAAGTTCATAATGCTCTGTTTTTGTTCAGACTGTAAGAGCTGTTGATTAAACTCTTGTCATTTTGAGGAAGTTGGTAGTGTCACAGAGCAAATATAAAGTTATGAGTCTTTGAGTCAGTGTTGCCAAGGGTCTACATGCTATTCCTCTCTAGTAATAAATGTTACTTTGTCATGATATTCAGCTGCTTTTGGTTTAATGTTGCAATCTTTGAGACTTCAGCACCAAAACATTTTCACAGCAGACATTTTCATGTGTCAACATAAATGATGGCTTTGTTTGATTAAGATACTCCAGTTCCAGTGTGACTGACGTCTCACTGGTATGGCTTACTGGGACACTTGAATGTGATGAAGTCATCATAAATATAACTAATTAAACTTGTCCTTTCCCCATTATGAGAATTCAAAATGTCTCCTGTAGGGAATGTACATTTGTGTAAGGACTACTTGGCCTCTTTCTGTCTCTGGTGATTTAATTTCCCTGAAAAAAATACAGATTGTCTGCAAAGCTAACAAAAATTCCTATTTATATTCATCTTAAAATAAGTCACTTTTGAAGAAGCAAATTATTTAACATTATGCAAACTACAGTCCTCAAACTAAATCTTTCTGTGTAACACAGCCTTCATTGGCAGCAAAGTGCTATGGATGGAATATAACGGTGGCTGAGCTTGCATGTCAATTATAAGCCATTATGAGCTTTGTAAATTGCATTGGCAGAGCTATTATACTGGATAAAGTGCCCATTTTACAAGAGAGACCATAATACCACAGAAGAAATCAGTAGAGAGGTAAACCCGGCCACTGATATAGACAACTTCAGAAAAGTAAAACATATATCAAAAGGGGTAAAATTAAAAGTCTCAGTTCATTCAGTGGGATAAGACATTCTCATGAGAGTCATTTTTGTAATTACTTTAATTTATTTGGTAAAAATATGGGAAAGCAGTCTCGCGAGGGAAAGTCTTCCTGCCAGAGCATAAGGGACATTGCTACACATGAACAAGAAGTCCTGCTTCCTCTGCATCTATCTGATTGTGCATCTGCAGATAACACGGTAATTAAAAACTGACTTATCTTTGTTTCTTCACCAGGAGAATACAACTAAAATGATGTTTGAAATCAAACTGTTGCTCAGCAAGTTGTCTACCTAGTGAGTGTGTGATTTTCAATGCCACTTATCAGTGATGCTAAGATTTGAATAACGATAGCAATATTTTGATAGGCGATTTTCTTTTTCATTTTATTTTGCTATAGTTAATTTAGTATACTGCTCTTCCTTTGAACGAGTGAGAACTGCTGCTCAGTTAATGTTACGCAGTCACGTTAGCACAACCAGGCGAGGCCAGCAAGGCGGAGGAGATGAACAGCACGTCCTTGAGCTAGAACGTATTTACATCTAGCAGAGTGAGTTAAGGGATTATTACAAGCAAACTAGAGTTGGCGGATGATGAAACAGTGATATGACTAACAGAGATGGCTGTGGTGAGTTTTATTTTACTTTCTGTCCAGTTTGAATGAAATTTGAGTTAAGGCAAGTAAGCTAACATTAATCCTTGTTTGGTAAAACAACTTTTACATGAGGTGTAACAATTTTTGTAATGATTAAATTGCAAAAAATAGGTTTCCTTTCTTGACATATTGAATTTATTTTGTTTCTCTTCATGTTAGTTGCTCTCCTGCGCGAGTGCGCCACACACAGACACACGCACTCACTAGCAGGAATAAATTGGTAACGTAAGTCTGCTGGAAAAATATTTTTTCAAATGCCAACCATTTTGGATCATCTGTGAATTTTCTTGAGTTAATGCCTGTAAATGCCATGAAAAAATACATATAAACTTAACTTAAAATGGTGATGGAATAATTTTAAGTGGTATGGTGGTTTGTGTTTGAGAGGAGAACCAGCTGATAGTGTTTACATAAATCACAACATTAATTTCCTTCAAAGATCGCAGAGCCAACAAAGAGAACTTTTTGTGTGAACTGTGACACAGGTGTTGACTTACAGAAAAGCAGCCAGCAATTATACTGGGGTTCTTGTTGACATATTTTAGCCTAATTAAAATCAATGCATGATATGTTTGATTATATATTTGGTTAAGTCAACACTAATTTTGAAAGTTGATGGAATGGAAATGACAATCAGGAGTAAAAGTCTGACAACAATGTGTTTTCCATATTGGCAGCAATGTTTCCCTGTAAGGTCTGTAGTCATAACTGTGCCACAATACTGTTTTATGTGAGGCACATGAGATTTCATAAAAATACACCAAATTTAACTTTCAACTGTGTTTTGCCAGATTGCAGATTTTTCGGGCGCTTCGTTGGAATAAACCCTGAGAGAGGCACCAAGGCTGGACGAGGCAAAGTCATATCGAAGAAAAGTGGCAAAGTCGCCAACAAAAAGACAACAACAGTCAATCCACATGTATCCACTCTGCTAAGGAGACTGATAGACTTCGAGTGGGACTTCATTTAAAATGGTAAGATTACTCAGTCCCATTACTCACACACTTTTATCAAAACACCAGCTTTTCTCATTCCTCTAATTCTTTCTCCCTTTCAATATCTCCATCTTTTTCCCTTCCTCTCTCTCCCTTACACAGTAGAAAGTCTGAATCACTCTTTCATTTTCTCACTTTATTTCTTATGCTCTTAATCATTCTTTCACTCATGAAAGCTCTCATTCCCACACCTTGTATTCTTTCTGTTAATCTCTCTGTCTCATTTGTGAAACTACACACAGAAGTGTTTGAATGACTGAGGGGTTGGATATGTTTTTTCTTTGCATTTTTATGTCAGTCCACATTATGGTAAGAGGAAATGTGATCACACATGTTGATTTTGTATGTAAATGTTTGTTTTATTGTTTTTATGATTCTACGTACAGCACTTTGGAGACATTTTTGTTGTTTAAATGTGCTATACAAACAAAGTGGATTGGATTGGATTGGATATGTGAGAAGTTGCAATATAAGTGATTTTTCAAACTCAACTTTTTCTCTCTCTCTCTCTCTCTCTCTCTCTCTCTCTCTCTC
>JAPZDY010000014.1:8945508-8956614 GCA_029783645.1 Ctenochaetus hawaiiensis | reverse complement strand
AAAAGCTGCCGCGAATTCAGGCATTTTAGGCCGCAACAATCATGAAAAACGCCCGCGAAATCCTGGAGGGACTGAAATACAGACATATATCATGTTACCTGTTCAGCAACATAGGCTTGTGATATTTCCCTTAGAATTTGGTTGAGACCATAAGCAGAGATAAAAATAGTGAATAATGGCCTTAAATCTATCAGTCCAAAACATGACTCTACATAAATGTTTGCGAGTTCAATAGGGAATGAAGCAACAGCCAACTTCTTGTTGAGAAACATACACAAAACATTTACTTTACTAGATATTATATTTTTAAATGTAACATGAAAATGATATTCTCACAATTTAAGAAAAGTCATTTTAATCAAATGACCATGGCCATAACTTGTTAGTGGAAATAACTGTCCAAAGGCTTCACCATCAGTTCTCTGTGATTCAGTCATGACTGAACAGGACAAGCAGCAGAGCTTTAAGCTCTAATGGCTCCTTCAGTTAACGACCATTTATTTTTGCCTGCTTGACTGGCCTTTTGTGTTCAGCAGTAATAGCCATTAGAGAGAGTATAACACACCATTTAATGGGGGAACAAAGAGCAAAATTATTACAGGATAAGAGACTGCATGAGAAATAAGGTGCAAAGCCAAGACATTTGATCAGAGGAAAACGGAGGAGGCCAGAAATGGTTTCAGAATGGACAAAATGCTTCTTTTTGAGGAAGTTTAATAAATAAAACTTTTCTACTAATTATACACACACACACACACACACACACTAACACATCTGTATAGCTATTTTTCCTTTCAGACATGATGGCATTTGTAATAGGCATTAAGATGCCCCTTAGTCTGCATGAGGTTAACTTCCATAAATTAGTAAATGGACTTTTGTTGTAAGAACTGGATGAGGATGGTACACTAATAGTTATGTGGCATAATACATAGCCATTAATGGCTCTATGCTGACACCAAATAGATTGAAAAGAAATGTCTTTCTTTTCTTCTTCAATTCTGACTTAATTTCCAGAAAGACACATCAAACACATCAACCGTGTACAAAGCATTACACTGCAATACACTAGTCTACTTGTACTTCATCTTCAGGCAAGTATTTGGGCACATTTTGGATTTAACAACTTTTAAAGATGAGGTTTTTTTATGTATACTTTTTCTACAATCAGCCACAAACAAACTCTAGTAGAGAAGCATATTGAATTCCAGGAGTACCAAACTACCTGCTCAACCAGCACACACTTCCAGTTACTTCCAGTAACTTCCATAACTTTCATAAATAACTTTCAGTCTGTTCATATTTTAAGGACATGCATGGGTAAAGAGCAGGAGTTTCACTAGTGTTTATTAATTAAATTCAGAATAGATAGTACGTTAACCATACCTTGATGCACCTTCTCTAAACATCAACTCAACTTTTTTAGTCAAAATCAATCCTAAAGGTAAAATGGAACAAAATCATACAAATCAGCAGAATCCTGTTTATAATGATTTCTATTTGTTTTCATTAAAAAGAACTTTTTCCCTATATATGTGAAGCATCCCTGCAGCTCCTCAAGCACAAGTATGGACACACCTATTATAGTATATTTGACCCAATACACACAAAAGGAAACACTGCCCGCTGCTACCTGCTGTGTTAAATCTGTACCTGCAATACAGCTGCTGGGGAATGGAGAGCTAATGGACTGAACAAAAATCCAACTTCCCACACAGCCCTCAAGGTGCTATTCTTCTGTCCATGTGACGGGTCCTCAAAAAGCAACTTCTCATCAGGGCTGCAATGCACATCTCACACATCTGGCTCTTTCTGCAGACATCATAGCCAACATAAATCTTATTTTTCAGAGCACTGGTTGAAACGTGACAAGCACAAGAACATTTCTGGGTGTTGCTAACCTAACCACCAGCGTTTTGGAAAAATTCTCAGGCTGCAGCATGTGACTGGCATTTGAGAAGGGACTCTAAAAAGATGGAGAAGGAGAAATCAAGGGGCTCTCTGTGCTTGTGTACATACCAGTGTGTACTTTAGCACCTTGTGCATTTATATTACAGGTCACAGTGACAGGAGGCCCTTTTTTAACACTGAAGAGCTTGCTGTGTGTCTGTATGTGTTAGGTTTGTGCCTTGTAAGGTTTACTATATCTTTGTGTGTATTTTTACTGACAGGCAGCATTTATGTTGTTTCATTCCTTCACACAAGTCCAGCAGGTGACAAAAAACACATTTATGCTTTTCCAAACAGGGAAGCTGATGATCCTTTTCAGGGGACATAATTCATGTTGTCAAGTGTGAGTTGTGAAAATTTAACTTAAAGACAGAAAACCTGTCTCTCTTTGGTTTTCAGTTTATTAAAGTCAAGTATCGACCCGCTTGTGTTATCATGACATGTTATATATTGATCTTTTGATTTTCAACACCTTGAAGAATTGTTTTATGCTCTTAACTCCACACAACAGACATTTGTTACCCTGTGTCTAGACCACAAGCATATAAGACTAATTTTTAGTCACACACAACAAATATACTTTCATTTTAAAATATGAAACTCTTTTCTGGCTGTGTAGAAGACCTGTGCCTCACTAAGGGACCTGAAGCATTGTCTTTGCCTTAAGTTAAATTTTTTCGACAATGCCTACTAGGTGTGTAGTTGATGCCAAATGAAAAGGCACTAAATTTGTCATGATTCACACATTGCAACTTAGGCTTTGGATCATTTCTAACTTCTTTGGTTTACTACAATTTATATATTTGGGGCTTTTAATGTCATCATTTAATTTATAAGTCTACTTTGCCATCAGGTTCATTATTAAATTATGAATGACTTAGGTGCCAGTCTTACAGTATGGATTAGTTGATGGAAAAACACATCAGGAGTACTCACATATTAAAGGAAAACCATATGCTGCACAGACAGTTTGGCTGCTCAGTGCTTTGAAATGTGTGGAAAAATTATAACCAGTATAGACAGACAGTTCAGCGTATTGGGAAAGCTGCTGTCACACACATGCAACTGATGTGAAGCTTGCGGTCTAGATATGGTTTTAGACAGAATGAGGTGGCTTTGCCCTGTCTTTGCTTCCAAGCAGCCAAGTAAACATCACAGTTATCAGTCCAGAGGCAGGTCTAAGCTGCCACAGTGTGAGGGAGACGGTTATCTGACTTGTAATGACACAGCCTGAGAGCCATTACATCTTTGATGGGAGACTTAAGCAGAAATCCATTTCAGTGTGTCTGAGGTGAGGCAGGCTCAGAGGAGATGGTTTGGAAAGAGCAATCTGTGTGAGTCTGTTGTGATAAGGTGCATGCTGCACATTTTCTGCTGCAGGCTTCCTCTGAGGGTGACCATGGTTTGTAATTTCACTGACAGTCAGTTTCAAATTATTATTGATTTTTGATTGATTTTTTGCCAGTGTAGTCACACTGAAGACACAGATGTGTTTTGTTTAAACATTTGTTGTCAAATTTGTCATGCTGCTATCAGACATCTGCAGAGGAAACGTTACCAACACAAGCAGGGGTGCAACGGTGAACTCCTTAGCAGAAAATGGCTGAAGGGGAATTCAGGTAAATGTGAGACTGGAGTAATCTGACTTTACAATGTTTGTCATATGAACCCTTTCTCTCACCTATATCTTTACTCTCTTTCTTATTTATTGAGTACAAAGAATAACTTAACCAATAGTCTAGCTGACTGACAGAAAATTAAAACTGCAACAATTTGGGTGACAGATCAAGATGCCAATCTGTTTTGAAGTACTCGTCTCTTAAAATTAGGATTCCCTTTTTTCTCTATTTTACTATATTCTAAATAGAAATTGTTAATGTTAATCACACTGGTTTTGACAAGTTTTCATAAATCTCAGCTAAGAACATAACAAAGTTACATCTAGTAAAACATCTTAAAACCTGGAAATAATGTCAAAGAAGTATTTATGAAGATTTAATGTGAAACAAGCGAAATGAAACCCTGATACATCCAATTGACTGAGGTTACCATGGTGGTGATGCTGTGCTCTGCATCCTATTGGTGGACCATCCTAACTGATTTAGGACCTAAGGTCCTATATGCCAGAGAGCAGGTGGTGAACTCCATCTGCACCTTTAAGAGACTGGAAACAACCCCACTATGAGCAATATCTGGAGAAAAAGGTTTTGCTGCTGAGGAGGTGAACACCTCAAACATGATCAAGTATTTGTAAGGCATTAATGATCTTGAATGTAGCCCATCATCTGGGAAATATAGCTACAACAATAAAAAAAACAACAAAAAGAAATGTCTAGCAATGGCAAGCTTACATTTTATATCTCATAAAAATAATTTACTCTGAAAAATGGTTGCAGTGTTTCATTAGAGGTTATATTTCATTAGAGATTATGTTTAATAAACTTGGCAAAATTCAGATTTTTTAGCACAGCGTTTAATTAAATTCTTATCTCAGGCCTTATGTAATGTTCATAATATATTATTTCTACAGGGACTTAGGGGACATGTTAGTGATGTCAACATATTAAATGGCAGGTAAATATTATTTGACAATACCAATTGGATACTTCTTAAAACACACAGAAAAAACACAGCTTTTGCTACTGTGATACTAAAGGCCCAAGAGATACAGAAGCAAAAACTTGTAGAAATATCTTAGCTAGGTCACGCTGGTGACAAAAAGTAATATTCCTTATACGTCAACAAAAAAAATGTTTTGTGGGTGATTGTTCAATCCTTGGTGAACTTTATCAGCAGGAGCCATGAGTCCATTGACAGTGAAGGGCTGGAGCTCAAGCTGCTCCCATCCCAATCTCGTTCCACATGATTATTCTCAATTTCACAGCTGATGGTTTTTACTGAGACAGACGGCAGCAGCCAAATGCTAAAGTACAGAAGAGAACACGCTGAGGAGAGAAAGTCAGAGATGAAGAAAAAAAGATAGGCTGGTCACTCAAGTTCACCACCTGTGTTAGGTATAGAAGTAATCTGTGAATGTGACCTATTGCCAGACGCAGGATGGTGGTGGTTGTGGGGCACTTTTAGATTTTGGGTCTGTTAGTACAAGCCTTACTTTGTGTAAACCTGACACTGAGAGAAGCAGTATTCAGAACCTTTAACACAAGTCTATCCGTTCTGTAACAGTAATGGTGTTTGAAGAAACTAAAAAGCACAAGGGAGCACATTAGAGCAAACTCCTCTGGCATTAAAAATACCAAACAAACAAAGCAAAAATTATAATAGGCAACATATTTTAAAGGAGTCTTCATATTTACTTATATTGTATCTCATATTTTTGTAATTGTAAGACTTTTTTTTATTTTCATTTATATATTTTCTCCTTTGTAGGTTCGAGTAAATCCACTAATAAAGAGACAAGTGAATTAAAATGTACAAAGTGTTTCCAAAGTCAATGAGTAGTTGTAAAAAAAAAAATTGTGATCTTAATATTGACCACAATAATCACAAATATGTGTTTCTTATTACCGAGCAGCCCTGTTTGGCACTTTAGATCATATTAAGTCAAACACATTATTTGGCTGAAAATAATCACAAGCATTAGCAAAAAAAAGCTCCAAAACATCGTCAAACAGGCCTATTAATTTTCTTTTGATAAACTGATGGCCTCATCAGAGGAATTGTTTCAGCTCTACATTTGCAATCTGAACATGAGCAACACACACCACTACCTCCCCGCAACACACATTAAGCTGGGCATTGGGCAGGTACTGTAGAATAGGTAAAGCTGGCTCATTTTGAGGGAGCTCTTGCTCTCCTGTGCTCTCTATATTTGCTTCAGGAATACTTTTTTGTCCACGAATCACTGGAAGGGCTTTGCACCACAATTTGTTGTACCTCTTTAAAAGCAGATCATTCTGCACTGGTCTGCTGAAACCCAATTTATAGGCTACTTGTGACTAAAATTGCCTTTATAAGGACTTGGGATGTGCTCAGACAGTCACTTCTTACTTTAAAAGCAGCGTCGAAACAATTACTCATTGAGGCATCTTTCATAAGTCATTTTCTGTCTGTAAGGTTCATCTTATAAATTAAATAATCAATGAAAATAGGAAGCTTTGCCTTTAGAAGCTTGTTTTATATATAATCTCTTTAGGCTGCTTGGATGGTGTAAGACTGGTCCAGCTGTAAATACACCTCAAAACCCAATGGAATCACCAAAGGCACAGTAAGAACTACAAACTCTCCCAGCCTCACACATGGGGAGTGCAAGTGAAAATTACAGCATCACTCTGGAGAGTGGGCAGTAGGAGGTACAGGATTTGATGAATCAAGGACCTTTTGTTCACGGTGAAAATGACTGCTTGCATGCAGTTGGAAAGAACATCTCTTCGGCGATGCGGCGGTGTTTGGCAGGCAGGCGGGCGTCATTTGGAGCCATTTAGGTTTAAAGCTGACGCAGAGGGGGACGGAGGAGAGCAAGGTCATTTGAAGAGGATGCAGAAGATGATGATGTGGACAGTGTTGGGTGTTTAAGTGGGTCTCTCTGCTTGAATTGAGTAGCAGCTGAGTATGCCATGGCAACACTTACAATAATGACAGAGTGAGACATACACGTCTATAGGAAGGAACACAGACTGAACTGATGTACAAGCAAGACTGACACATTGCAACATACTGAATGATGAGGGTGAATATGCACATGTGTATAGTCAATTTCTAGATTAGTTGATGGTTTGACAGTAACTCAGTGACAAATTTTAATGATTGATTTTTTGTTTAATTATTTTTATTCAACAAAATGCCAAATTCCCCTTTTGAATGTAAATATTTGCTGTTTTTTTCAGACTTTAGTTACAGTAAAGTGAATATATTTTGGTTTTAGACTATTCATCAGAGAAATTCATGGCTTTTTTCTCTGTTTCCTTACAATTTAAAGATTAAACAATCAATTTACCATTCCAAAAAAAACCACCTCTCACTAAATTCTTTTTTTTCCTCTTGTGAATGAATTACAATGTGTTTACGACTCCCATTGTATGGTGTAAAAACACACATCCACACTGAAGAGGTCAAAACTCCAGCAACAAACAACTTAATTTTGAAACCAGTGCCATTCAGGTCGGGGCCTTCGGGGTCACCTTGAAACACATTACAAATAACATTTTAATAGGATGAGATAAGATAACGAAAAAGGATAAGGAGGATAAGGAATTTTGAAAATAAAAAAAATACACATACATATCCTCTATACTAGTGCCAAGACAAATAAACGTTACACGTCTGACAAACTTGGTCTTTTTACTACAGTGTTGCTGGAATTTTGAGACTTCAGACTTTTCCCCTTTCTATGCACCTCTGGAGTAAAGAAAGTTGTGTTAGAAATCCATTCTTTGCTTTCCCCCATATACACATATACTCACAGGGAGTAATTTGGGGTTCAGTCTTTCTCAAACAGGATTGGATCACCAGTGAACAACACACTCTACTGCTCAAGCAACAGTCGCCCTAGATATGTCTAGCCCTTTAAGAAAGAAGTTGTAAAGGACTTCGAAAATGGTCCCGAAGACACATAGAAAACAGACTCCTGACTGGTAAAATGGGAGTGTATTTGTCTTTTGCGGTGACTACAGTTTAATTTGTCTCTATTTTCTATCTTTGACACTTAAAGTAATTTCCAACCAGCTCCACAGATTACTCCACAAGCATCTCCACCAGCACACACACAAAAAGCTACAGTGTGAAAATGTGCATGGAAACACACATAGGCAATCACACCTTGACTAAGACCTTTGTGGGCAGAGCCTGCAGACTTTCAAACACCCAAGGTTTAAATAATTAGTCCATTCAAAAACCTAGTTAACAACCTTGACCTTCTTCAGCAAGCAAGCCAAAAGGCACCATGATCAAGATAAATGGCAGTGTGATCAAGATAAAACATACAATAACTACATGTTTGTTCCTTTGAAATGTTTTCTTAGATAGTAACTTACTGCCCTAAAAGATTAAAGTAATTTAAATCAAAGACAATAAGCGTTAGGGTCCTGATAACCTGACAACTTAAAGGAGCAAATATGTTTGCAATCTGGCACAAAGGTTCTTTTAAGGATGTACAGGTTGGTTCAAGAACAAGCTTCATATTACAGTCACATTAATGAGGGGAAAAAACGCAAGCAGAGGTTACTTGTACCTATGAAGTATTATGCTGATGTTAGAAAAGTAAGAGACCAATAGATCAACAGACACCCTGTCCTCCAGGGATTAATAAGGAATACTGAGGTGATTTCTTGTTAGCAAACATAAACGTTAGCCTATTTGCTAGTTTGTGACAGCTTTGGCCAAAAGAACTAAATTTCTGCCTCATGTCAAAGAAAAACATAGTGTAGGAAAATTAAGTCGACAGACAAGAGCACTCTACGTTTGTCAAAAATGACACAAACAGAGAAAAAGTATCGATATGTGGAAAATAAAAAACGTTTTCCTACCTGTGTGAGACGGTTTAACGGCTCCTCCGTTGCCGCTGTCCATTTCCAGCTGTCACAGATTACAGCGCGAGCTCAGCAGCAGCAGCAGTTGAGCGAGTCAAGAGAAGATAAACCGCGCGGGCAGCGTGTGTGCGCGCGCTGTGCCAGAGCCGCCTGCGCGACTGAGATACCAAATCGCTGCATAGGGATGAGAGAGAGAGGGAAAGGACAAATCAAATCAATCGGTGTTAGGAAACAGAGCTGAAGCAGCGTAAATACGGTATGAAACTGTTTGAAATGGAAAATTTCAAGAAAGAAAAGGATTTTATGTAAACCATCATGAGTCACTTTTTAAAGCCACACAAAGGATGTCTGTGTGTAAAGCCACATGTGAGACTGTTAAGTCCAAACAGTGCGGTGGGTAGATATTTAGAAGATAATTTAGCATTTATAATAATGACAAACGTTTTTGTCCTCATAAATTCGTAATTTGTTACAGTGGATAAATACTGGTTTCCTTAACATTACTGTGCAGTAGGCTATATGATAAAATGAGACACTGAAGCCCGGCATACCAATAAAAATATATATTTTTTAAAAATCTGATGGAAATAAATCAATCTCTTTTTGTTTTTTTAAGATTAAAAAGTGACATAAACATTTCTGAAAAAGGATTCTTCAATTTGTGACATAGATGAAACAATAGTGTAACTTGTCTGTGCTTCCTAATAACAAATTACTTCATGCTGTCACTGTTTCGATACACATTAATACATACATACACTGTTATACAGAATAATGATTTATGACAAGATAACATCAGCTGATCTCCCTGGCCAGTTTGGGTTCTGCTTAATAGTGGGCCAACAGAACAGATCTTAGGGCAGTACTCCAAACATTTAGAATTACACTCTGACAAAAAACTATGTGACTTGCAAGAGATGGATTTAAAGAAGAGAGCAATCAATATTGAAGCAGTGATGTCCTGAACCTTTAGTCTCCATTAAGAAGAAAACTCTTAAATTGGATCCTTAAATTCTCATAGTCAAAAGTCTTTGTAAAACACCTACTGGCATTTTTAAAGCCTTGAAACAATGCTAATGTACATCCATAAACAGTTCTGTTAAAGCCTTCCACCACATAGCAGTCACTTGGAGTAGTCACTTGGAGTAAGATATATTGGTCGTGGGGTCAAAGGAAAATGTTGTATCACTCTGCCATGTCAAATCCCCTTCACCTTTAGGTGTTGTATATGTGTTGCATTGTATATTACCAGCCATCATTCCCTAACCCAACCCCTTTTAGACCCCCTTATTAACATTCTTGGTCTATGTTCAAAAGCAGATGCCTGCAGATGAATTTGGGAGTACAGTGACGTGGGCACATGCCTGTATGTGTCATAGCCAACCTGGTGGTGTGCGTTTGGGTCAGCTGTCAGCAGAAGGGTGATGGATGCACGGTGGAAACATACTTGGAGTTTGAGCTATGTTTTTCTCATTGAAGTCCTCTGGCAACCTGCATGACCCCACAACATGGCAGCCACCCTAAAAATAAAGGTGCACATTGCTTGTTTGCACATGCAAGCAGAGACAACGGTGTAAGATATCAGAGCTCATCGAGTGTTCTTGATGTCTCTGCTTGTGTGTGTGGATACCAAAGAAAACAACACATATGCACAAACATACGCACACAAAGCTAGCTAAAACTGGATCACCCACAAGTAGAATCAGCCTCCTGTTGTTATGGTTGGATGAGGATTTATTGAGTATTTTTGGTTGCTCCATTTACATGAAGCTCGAGTCCAATCAACATGTTCCCTGCATCAGAGGTTATACCAGTGAGCAGCTCCATCATCATCTTAAGTGCTTTTATTACAGGGACATTTTTATTCCTCTGGTCTCAGAATTAGCAAGAAGCCGCGCTCCTCAGCCCTGAACATTTCAATTTAACCTGGTTGCTATGGCGACATTTTTTTAAAAACATACTTACGTTGTCTTTTGACTTCGAAGTTTGATTGAGATTGCAATTGAAGGAAAATAGTTGTTAATTTAGAGAGATGGGGCGAGAATGTTGAAGAGAAGAAAGGCATTTTTGTGAAAGCTATTGGAGTCAAATAATAACAGCAGATCACAGCTTCAAACACTGTCACTTCCTCAGCAGTGAAGGAGCATTTGAGTGCTGCTACAATAAACAACTCAGTTTGACATACATTAAGTCAGGTTATTTGTCCAGTGCATTGGCTGCAGAAAGAATTATTTTTGACCTTTTATGTGTCATGAAAACTAACTGATTTCTTGAGTTTCCATAATTGACTCTTCAGTTGTCTCTAAATTTATGGAAATATATAAAAACTAATTGTTTCTGTTACTTGTGACACATGTCAGGAATTTAACTGACATTTCTACATAGTTTTGTATATTTAGAAAAAGCTTAAAAGTCTACTAAACTGATTTTTTAAGTGTGGTGTATTGGATTCTGACCTATCTCTGCTTGCTCGATGTGGTAATTTGCTCTTGATTTGCTTTTTCTCTATCTTATAAAATTTTATATATATTTTTTTCTCTATCAGTACATAAAAATTAACAACAAAACTACAACTTAAAATCAATTTTGTGTCTGAGACCTCTAGGATGCCATAAGATATCATGAACAGAAACAACACCTTCTAGAAAAAGTTTTAGTAGCTGCAAAGAGG
>JAPZDY010000014.1:8933852-8944632 GCA_029783645.1 Ctenochaetus hawaiiensis | reverse complement strand
GACCTCTAATGACCTGTGATGAGTACCATAATTTTCCATCTTTTTTTTTTTTTTGGTTTAAGTAAATTTCTTGTTAAAGCCCAGCAGCAGTTAAGCATGTTCCACTGACGCTTGGGCAATATAAAATTATTACACATGTAAGGTTACAGACTTATGTAATACTAAAACTGGAAAACATTTATTTAAATGATTTAATAGCATGTTTATCTACATGACTTTGATTGGTCTTCACTTTATAACATTTTTACTTTGAAAAACTAATATGAGGTCATCACAGCCGGATGTGCAGTGTGTGTCAGTGCTCATTTAATATGCATTACTTCACTTCTCTTTGGCACTCAGCATAACCAGCCTACATCGTATTTAGACATTTTCAGAGGGAGCAGGAGAAAGTCTGGGGCAGCATTTTCAAGACAACACAATTACTCTTAGACAGGCCTCACAATTGAGAATGAATGATGAGAAAGCTATTTAGAAAAGTGACTGATGAAAATTGTTAAAGATCAAAATGCATTCTGAGTAAGATGTGTCATTGGTCCCTCTGTCCTTGAGGGTCAGTGTCACTTCAGTCCACTTGAGTTTTCTTAGTAATGGGAGCTCAAGTCCATTAGCCTGAAACTACTGAAATTCACAGCTAGAGTCATTCAGATTTTTTTGAAGATGTGGGTTTGTGAGTCACTAAAAACAGATACTATTTAAAATCAAGGTGAGAAGAAGTGTCTTTCTTTTCCTGATCTTTGAAGTTTTAAAGGGGTTGAAAAAGTGAAAATTATGAATAGACATTAAAGACAAAATAAACACACTGAAAAAAACTTTGGTGTGTGATTTAAGTAACTGCTTGATCCGAGGAAGAGTGTGAGACTGAAAAAAAAACTCCCCCTCATTAGCTGTGCTGTTTTGCTCTCTGGATGTTAAACTTTGTGAAAAAAAAAAGTTTGTAAAGAAAAGAAACAGCATGTAGGAAAACTGCAGTATGATTTTTAATACTTGCTCAAAAGAAACGTTAAGTTAAGAATTAAATAAACAGTTTGACATTTTGGGAAAAAACAAATATTTGCTAGATTGAGCTGCTCTTTATTGGCATAAAAGACTACATATGGGGAAACAGCTGCTGGGAAGATTGTAAGATTGCTACCACTCTCATATCACTATGACAAACATTAACTTAAGACTGCAGCTTGTTGATAGGCTGAGCATTATACGGCCCAACATAACCAATCTGATGAAAAAAAGATCTTGGAAGTCATAATGAGAACAGGAATTCCCAGCAAAGATATATTTTCCTTCTGAAATGGTTGTTTTTACACTTAAGATTTTACAGTTTACATAGCTATAATGTAAATGAATGGACTTTAGAGGTGATGGGCTGACTTTTTACCTTTGGAAACAGCTGGGCTAGTTGTGTCCCTTCTATATCCATTCTCCATGATATACTAAGCCAACTAGCTGTCGGTTTTCGCTTCTCATTTGCCATGGAGATGTGACATTTTCTCATTTAATTTTCAGGTTATTTCTCAAAATGACAAACTTTTCCCTCATTATTTGACTCCTTTGTATCAGGAACCAGGTAAACCATCCAGTCTTTGGTATGCTACCAAACAACCAACTTGGTTTTTTAACTGCCTGACTTGTCATCATAAGTATTCAGTAAATGTGTTAGTATTATGAAGAAATGAAAATGTTCAGCAAAAATGCATTTAATGCATCATAATAAGAGATATTCAAAAGAATCACTATCCTTTCAACAACAGTTTATTGTGACTTAGCCTGGTTCCTCCCTCACTAGCTCCCTATCTGGTGGCAACACGTTTAGATGTTTCATTTTAGATAAGAAACAATTATTTCACCACATCACACAGACACTACTATCGCTATCAGCAGAAATCTTAAACCACAGAATGCAATCCAGATACCGTGTCCCAGTGCCCTTGGTATTTAATGACATTTCTTTCTGTCCAGGAAGATAGAAGAAATCCATCAGAGTGAGCATTTGGAAATGTTTGACTGTTTTCTGTCTATCTTCACCACTCTTTTGCTTTCCCAAGCAAAAAAAAAAAACATTTACAACACTAATGCTAATTTGAAAATACTTGTTGTTATGACAACCACGCCATGCTAAAGTCAGGTTTGGGCCATTTTACCTGTTTAATTTGTTATATCAAAAAAAAGGGGGGGTGTGCAAAAAATAATCTGAATATATAAAAGGTTTGTGACTGCTGCATTTTTTTTCAGGGCACATTTCCTTTATTCTGCAAATCTTTTCTAAACACAGGCAGTTCGGTCCAGCTCTCACACCATTATGATTCACAGAGGCCAAGTATGAAATTAGTTTCTTTTTTGACAGAACACATCTTGATTGACAGCTCAACAAATGAGAAATCATTTACTGTGAGCAGAGCAGCCGCTTGCTTTTGGCAGAGATGCTGCTCATCTCTGAGGCAAGTGTGTGTGTATGTATGTGTGTGTGTGTGTGTGTGTGTGTGTGTTTGTGTTCAAATGGCTTTAAAAGTGGATTTAATGTTAGGTCTGAGGCATCATAAGCACAATAGCAGGGCTGCCAGACTAAAAAAAAAACAGTATACACCATTTCATCCAGTGTAAGAATCTTGACTTGGTTTCAGTTTAATTTTTTCATGTGTTCATGGAGGATCGGACCAACAGAGCAAACTTTACCTCTGAGTGAAATGCAAAAAAACCTTTAAAGGCAAAGTTATTTCTTCATTAGTTCCTGTCTCTGAAAAAAAACCTGAAAGGGTCCATTCATGACCTCAAAACTCAAAATAAATCTTGACTTCTTGTTGTGACTGGCTAGTTGGAAGTGTATGTGGAAAATCTCGCGTTGGAGGTGACACATAAAGAGAAACTTGTCCGATTTAAGTGTTTATGAAGTTAGACTGTGCAATGTTTACTGAACAGCAGCCACTGTGGCCAAAGGAGACAACTACAAGAAGATGGGAAGTATTAAAACACAATGTGGCAGCAGAGAATCATCAAGTTAGTAGACAGACTCAGTTCAATATTGTGAATTATATAGAAACAATTATATAGAGATATTTTGCTAATGCTAGCTTGTATCAGCCAATAGCAATAACTAGCTTCTAGTCATATCAGAATCAGGGAAGGTTGTTTCTGCTTAACACATGACTTAATTGAAAGGAAGAAGGGTGTGTTAGTTGTTTATAGTGAAAAATGAAAGAGTGTCTCATTTCTTCTCCTAAGAATTACATTTCGTTGGTTTCCATCAGTTTTTATGCCAGTTTTATTGTGAAACACTGGTAATTCAAAAATGTCCAAATATCACAAAAAAATGTTTTGTGGCTACATTCTTAAATGCTTAGACTGCTGCTATTAATATATTTCCAGAACCTTACCAACATCAAACACCTTCTCTGCACCGATGCAATTTAATACATTGTACAGTTTCTTTAACTAATGGACTTAAGCCTCAAAGAGTTGCAGGCGCCTCTATTAAAAGGTCACTGTTCGTCACAACAAAGTGAACTGTAGCGTTAAACCAGAGAAACCCAGCTTTAAAATGAGCAGTAGAATAATTAGGAGAGCTCAAATGAAGTGCACCACCACCATGACAGCATTACTTTTCCCCCTTATTATGCCAGTAATAGTGCTACAGTCAGTCTACACACTGTACACTATCACGCACAAATGCATGTAAATGCAAACGCTAACTGTATACTATCTTTTCGGTATTACCATTAAATTGATGATAAGAGTCTGTCCTTTTCTTTGACTTGTCAGGGAAATATTTAAACTAACAGCTCCACCACAAACACAAGGACAGTGTTAACATTACTTCAAAAATGACTGATGTTTAATCAGTTTTTTAAAAAAATATCTGGTGATTTATTTGATGTCAGATACTAACTATTTAATCTAGTAATTGTTTCAGTTAAATTTGTGTGTTTTCTTGGACTACTTAATGGGAAATTTTGATTGCAAGCAAAGTAATATCCACATGCAATCAACACCCACCAGTTCTTAAAAACTGTTCAGGATTCAAGTGTGATGCTGCCCTCTAGTGGTTAAAAATTTTACTGATAATGTTTCTGCTGTTGCAAAATTTAAAAATGTGGTCAAATATCTAAGAAAGATATTTGTTAGAAACTTTAGCAAGTGGATTGATAATCTACCCCTATTTAATTAAGATTTTTTTTTCATAATGTACCATAGCTTTATGAATAACATTCTTTTAAAATACAGACAGAAATGTCCTTGTTAAAAGTCAATGTATTTGGTCCAAAGATGCTGTAATATGTACTGAACCCCGTTTTGAGTTAAAGCCCCTTTGTGTTATATTTTGGGTAAAAAAACATTGTATATACATTTATGTCTTTTACAAAATGTCTTTCAATTACAAAACAACAAAGGAAAATAGGAAATAAGCTTGAGGCCAGCTTCAATCTTGCTATAATATGCTATGATACTACTTTACCACATACTGACATTTGCATCACATCAATACATTACATGAGAAATCTGCACTGACCATGTTAACCCAAATATAAGAAAGCTCTGATTTTAACCTCTTTTTGCAACATCTAATCAGAATTTTCATGACAACTCTGATTTCAACAAGATAGGCAGATAATTTCTGAGCAAATAAATGAAAAAAAATCTAGTAAAACTTATCAAATAAATAATTCAAATAGGATGAACATATCATTTCTAATTACAATTTTTAATCCAAAGGAGAATTACCTTAATGCAGTCAATTAATGTATTTACCCATTCATTAGTTGTTATTTGCTTGTGACATGTTCCCCTAGTTATTTACTAGTAATTTATTTTTGCTGTCTAATATTTGAACCAGTATGACATCTTACAAATTTAACATTTCTGCCCGTGGCCATCACAGCTGCACTGGTTCTTAAACTTAACCAGGCCAGAAAAGTTTAAACCAACATGCAGTGACACTTTCCTGCAAAAAAAACATGCATGCCAATAATCATTAGATATGTCCTTCAAAGCCATACCAATCCATTTGCTGCAAAACAACTCAAAACAAAGTCAGCCTTTCATGTTATTTATTACTTTTTAGATTTACAAGTTATTTTCACATTTGTTTTTTGTAAAAGAGGCTAACAACTCTCTGGTGTTACAGGTATCAATACACAATGAATGCAAACAACTGCATTTGTTGCACAATTCGAAAACATCTTCAGATGTGCAGCCTATTAAATCTTGACCAGCTTCATAGCAAAGTCTAGAGTTTTTTCTTAAAAACTGCATCATGTCCAGGTCCCTATAAAGAACAAAATGTTGCGATCTAAATTGCGATGAGACAAAAATCCTTAAGATTAATTCTTCTGTCATTTGCAATTTCAGCATTAATAGTTGGGTATTTGTATCTTTCACTATGATCAATGCAGAAGGAAATGACAAGAGTAGAAAGGTAAACTGCCAATATACATGTGTGTGAATGCATTATATTTACACACACATACATAACAAAGACACACACTCAAACGCAGGGGAAATGGCAAACAACCTCAGCATCACCCTTCAAAATAATTGTTTTAAGACAGAATTCAATCAACTGAGACAGAGGCTGAAGATGAACAGGGAGGTAGATAGATACAAGGGGGAAAGACAGAAGGGAAATAGTGAGGGATCTTGGTGTTTCCCTCTAGCTTATGATTTCTTTTTTTTTTAAAAATGTTCCTTAAATCAAAGAGGATCCAGATAATCTCATCTGTAATCTCAGTTTAAGTGCAGGAGTGGCGAGTGGCTCTGCCCTCTCCTGCCCCTCTGGGCTTTAGCTACGTGCTGTCCTTAAAACGATGTTCAGGGCTCGCTCAAAAAGTTCATGGTTTTGTACTTGCTAATTGCCACCGCCGCAGCACTGGCTGCTGCGCCCCTGAGGAGCAGGTTCTTGTAGATCCACTCCTGTCTTGGGTCGCCCCCCTTGTCCGGCTCCACCCTGGGAGTCGCTCTTCGGAAGCTTCTTGGCTGCAAGTACAAGATCAGATGTTAAGTTAGAGCAAATTTAAGAGTTGACAGATGCATAATAAATTATAATAGACTATGCAATAAAATATCTGTCAGTGTGGGGGTTCACGCACAAAAGAGAGTGTGTGTGAATTATTTAGTAATTTTTGCTTATGAATCTGTTAATAAGCTGCTATTGGAATGGTAAAAGGTATTTGATGTGATCAAAACTTCAGAGATTATTCCTGTTGCATAAGAACAGAGCACTCACTGTACAGTATGAGGAGTAAGAAACCATGTGACATCACTTGACCATAATCAGCACCTGAGTTTCATCCATTTTGTTTCATGATTACTGCTACATGGAATTTCTGCAGTGGAAGAACCTGCAGCCTCCAAGGTACATCAGTTCAGGAGCAAAACCACTAGAAAGTTGGCAAATGTTTCTCTGACAAAGGTAGGGTTGAGCACTGTGAATTAATCCCCAGGAGTTGGACTGTAAACGCAGAGTACTACTGTGAAATTTTAAGGTGTCTGAAGGAGAACATTCAGTGCCAACAACCTGAGCTGTGGCAACTAGGATCACTAAAACTACAATGTGCCCTTTCATAGCCAACAGGAAACATGCAAATTTTTTGCTCAGAACCACACAGTCGTCACTACACAGCACCCCCTGCTCGCCTGAAGTGGCTCTGAGAGGCTTTTTTCAGTTCCCCAAAATCAGGTTTGGTCAGTAGGAAGTAGCTGCAGACCAAAGTTTCAGGTCCATGCTGAAATCACGAATGTGCATATACCAGTGGTCACACAAACATATCTGACTTAAGTTAGTTGCTATTGATAATCTGGATATGCAACATGGCATACTTCCCCAGAAAAGTTATTGAGTGCATCAGCCCTGAAATTTTTGATTGCACCTCACTTACAAATCCCCAGTTTGACAATTTTTTTATGTTGTTATATTCTAACCATACTTACTCTGCTCAAATTCCCTGTCTATTTCTACAGTGTTTACTTAAGTACAATCAACATCTAACTATATATGTTTCATTTTAATTCAGGAAAGTTGTGTCATTTTCTTACTTTAAATTTCAGTGAAGTTTAGCTTTTCTGCAGAAGTAAGAGAGCGCTAACTGTGCTGCTATCTAAAATATCCAATGACAAACCTACCGATAGCCATGAAAATTTCATTAACATTCATGGCAGTTTTGGCTGAGGTCTCCATGAAGAGTAGACTGTTGTCATCAGCGTATGCTTGTGCCTCCTAAAAACGGAAGTAAGATATTGAGGATAATATTGGTTATTTACTTCACCAACAAGTTTAATGGTGTAACAACTTCAGAATAAGGCTTTAAGTATCTGAGATCATTTTCCTCTAAATGTAAAATTGGTTTATATTTGATACCTGAAGCTCCACAGCTCTCTTGTTTGCGATGTCTGCTTTGTTTCCAGCCAGAGCAATCACTATGTTGGGGCTGGCTTGCCTCTGCAGCTCCTTCACCCAATTTTTCGCTCGAGCAAAAGTGTCCTAGTTGAGAAACACACTTATCAATATTGCTCTCACCTGTGTATACAAAAACAACTGTATGTAACTTTGAATGGACATTCTTTTTTTTTAAAGTGTACAAGAAGCTGATGTGTAAATTTAAGTCTGACATGAGCAAATGACCACAAAATACCAACAAGAGAGCCAAAAACTTACAGCCCAAACTTGAAAAATGAATTGTATCTTAAATCAACTCTTTAAGAATTGCTCTACTCCAACTTCAGATGAACCAACGCATCTCCATGAGACATTCTCAAATCCAAAATAACCTTTGATTATCAGCAGTTTTGTTGAAAACTTCTGATTTCAGCCATCTTATATGCTCACAAACAAAAAGACAGAAAGACACTTAAAATACAATTCAACTAAAGGAAGAACAAAACTGCTTTAGCAACAACCCATATGAGTTAATTTCACTGCTTCTTGCTGATAAGACTCCGTCCCCTCCTGCTGCCTTGCAGGTGAAACCTACTGTGTTGGTAATGTCGTAGACCACAATGGCTGCCTGAGCGCCTCTGTAGTACATTGGAGCCAGGCTGTGGTAGCGCTCCTGACCTGCTGTGTCCCAGATCTCAAACTTTACAGTGGTGTCATCAAGACAGACGGTCTGTGTGAGGAAGGCAGCTGAGGAGGGCAGAATAACAAACATCAGGGGAATGATAATGCATAAGTCTTAAGTCCATCTACCTGAAAGATCCTGTTTATGCATCCAGTTAGTGCGAGCTTCAAGTCTGCCTATCACTTCAGACCGGCTTGGAGACAAACTACATGATAATCTGTGCACGTTTGTTAAAGGGTACGAGAATCGTTATTAAAAGAGAATATCAAATGAAAAAAACTACCTGTTCTAATTATGAAATGTTCTATGACAATATCAAGTCAACTCAAAGGTCTATATGTGGCTGAAAGCTCTGAAAAGTTCTAAAGAAAAAAGTATAATTTTTTTAATTTTAATTTTACCACAATTGTCTTCACTCAAGGTGTTTTTGGACCAGAGGAACTTTTTCAAGTTCTAACTTTTTTACTTTCTAGTTCCTTTTGATTGTGTCCACAGTGCAGGAACTGGGATGATCTAATTAGTTCTTAGGATGCTATTTTGGGGACTTTTATAGCTCTAACTTAAGAACAGGTACTTGCCCAGCAGAAGAGGAACCTTACGTGACCTAAAAGTGACTTACTATCTTTGATTTACAGGTTCCTTACTAAAATGTATGGCTGCCTGTTTTGAAAGAACATTAAAGATTTTGGGTTTGTTTCGATTAATGAAAAGTGTGTATACAATGTGTTTACAAATCATAGGTGATGTTTTGGCAAAAGTAAAACACAATCCACCTACTGAGACACCCAAAGCCAGAAAATTAGATCCTTGAAAAGTCTTAAAACATGTGTTTTTCTCTTACCTCCAATAGTGCTCTCCTGGAATTCATGAAACTGGCCTTTAACGAAGCGCAGCACTAAGCTGGACTTGCCCACCGCTGACTCCCCCAAAAGCACCAGTTTGAACTGGCAGATTTTGTTTGCTACTGCGGCACCATTAGGCCTGGTTGCTCCTCCGCTGCGCCCAGCCATTGACAAAGGCAGAACTGTTAAGGATGATAGATCAGGTGCAAAGATGGGAGCTGAGTCTGGACCCAGAGGCACTGACGGTGAGCGAGGTCAGAATCAAAACTCCTGGTCGGGGAAACTAGATCAGGAGGACGGTGGCAGAATGATCTGGTCTACCTTAAAAAAAAAAAAAAAGCAAAAAAAAAAAAGGAAAATAGAAAAACTGTCAACCATTGTCGACCATTTATTACACTTTTCAGGGACTGAGAGCTATTTTCATTCATTGTTATGTTATTATTCTGTTGAATACTTCGTCAAACAGTTTAATAAAAGTTTTTGTTTGGTGTAAGCACAGTATCATACTGAACTATATCCACTTTCTACAGAGGCTTATTTTAATTTCATAAAAATGAAATTACTAAGAGCTGAAAGGATAAATCTATTGATAACCTATTGACAACAGACAACTTTTTCTTTACCAACTGATTCATAGTTGTAAAGGTTTTATAAGAACAACATTTCCTTGTTCAAGTTTGCAAAAAGCAGCAAAATGCAACTTTTCTGTCCCATATGTGTAAGAAACTGAAAATAGTTAAAATGACTGAAAACTAAGGGGATTTTGGACTGATGAGTGAGCAAAACGATTGGGCTGAGGATATCACTTTTGCAACTGAAAAAATTAGAATTGGCCTTATTTAACTTTTTTTTTTCTTTGAGCAATTTATAGGGAACATGACTGATGCAATGTTCAGGAAAGAAAGTATGCTCACTACTCGATGAAGGAAAAACTCGTTAGTTCCAGCTTCATTCATTTGACTTTACCTTGGAGGTTAAAAAAAATCCCTTAACTTACGGTTTTGACTTCATATTTTTATATTATGAATTACATATATATACACACAGCCTAATGATATCTGAATCTACTGTTTTATGTAACTTTTTATTACTGTAGTTTTCACCTGTCACTTGTATTCCTAACACTACTGACATAATCATTTAAGACATTATAGCTATGTGTTGGATGATCAGGTAGAACAGTGTAAAATCTAATTATGCAACGGTAACTGACTCACCATACATTTATTATTATATATTCAAATGTTATATCTGCACTGAAGTGCTGTAACATAACAAAAACAACCATTAAAAAAACCTGATTACATCACAAAAGCGGCTAAACCTGAAGTTCCTAACTTTGACGGTACAACCGGACAAAAACAGAAGCAGCTGGAAGTTAGCTGCGAGGCTAAAGCTCATCTGTGATAACGACGAGGAGAGTTAGCAAAGCTCACCTCGGCTAACAAGGAAAATACAAAGAGGAAACACACAACACGTTGGCGTTCTTACCAACAACGACAGAAAATATCCGCTGCGCCTTGTGGATAGCGATTTAAAACCGTGTTGGTTCTCGTTAACAACGTTTTGTCCAAGAAACACTTTTGGGGTTAGTAAATTGTACGCTTCCGCCTTGTGGAAGCAAAACACTTCCTGGTTTCAACCGTCATGTGATGCAATAACACAACCAATCAAATGGACGGATAAAAAAAAAGATTTTGAAATGTTTATTTTATTTTATTTTATTTTATTTTATTTTATTTATATTTTTATGTATTTTGTGTGAGGAGTAACTTCAATATATGCACAGATAACATTTAAATAAAAAAAATGACCACTGATTTAAAAATGTGTTTAATATGGTGACTTCTAATCTGGATTTTTCATGCAGAAGAAAAAATCTTTCTGTAG